>PVJI01004003.1:0-114863 GCA_004026765.1 Micronycteris hirsuta
AAGATACATAAATTATGAGATGTTACAAGTGTCCGTCTAAATTTTCTCTATAGCTTTTTTGTTTACAGAGTATTTATTAAGGTTGTTTAGTGTACAATTTCTCATTTGTCATGTTGGAAGTCCTTCATTGTAAAGACTATTCTTTTGTCTGATGACAAACATCAGCCAGTGTCGGTGATTATTCTGGACCTCCACGCTGAAAAGGAAAAAATAAAACAGTAAGATTAGCTATTACATTCACAGAAAAAATGTTTTCGTGGCCACTATACAAATTTACACAATTTTAAGCAAATGATCTTCAGTTTTTTAAAAATAGTTTTTTCTGGGATTTTTCCATTGCTTGTGGGTACTCATAGAAATGTTATAAATAATTTTAGATCTGGAAGGGACTCAAGGTTGACCTAGATCAGTGCTCCTCAATTTCATGGTCCCAGAAGCCCTTTATACTCTGAAAAATTACTGAGAACCCTAAAGAGCTTTTTTCATGTAGTTATATCTCTTGCTTCTAAACATCATACTTCTACACATATATTTTTTCATGAACATTAATTGAGGGCTCGGATGTGGTTTATTTCTCATAGTCCTGGCCTATCAGACCATCTGTATCTTAGCTATGGACACACCGTGACAAGACAATGGGAGAGGCATGTAAATAAGGACGTGAAATTCCAACGGCCAAAAACGTAAAGGTATTTTGCACAATATTGTGATAAAAATCAACAACATACCTGGATAAACTCGATTTCTTCTTGAGACATAGGTTTCCTTCTATATTTCTGAGGTAATGTTTTTATTATTTCTGCAGTGTCTGGTGGACCCTGATACATCAGCCAGTCTGGCGATTTACTTCCCTTAAGATGCTGTGAAATTGAAGAAGAGTGAGATGGTAGTCCTGCTGATCTCAGAACTTCTGATACTGAAATTAAAAAAATGTAATTAGAGAAATTGTTCAGATGTCTTAAAATACTATTTTGCATGATCTATTACTGAGTAATCTAGTCATTCTTGAAATAAGTATTATAATTCTGAGAGAGAAGTTTTGGAGAATAACTTAGTTGGGTAGCAATATAAAATTTCATAAAGGCCATGACTGGTGTGGCTCAGTTGGTTGGGCATCCTCCTGCAAAGCTAAAGGTCACTGATTTCATTCCCAGTCAGTGTACATGGCTGGGTTACAGATTGGTTCCCTGGTCATATAGAAGGCACCCATTGATGTTTTTCTCCCTCCATAACCTTGTCTCTAAAAATAAATAAAATCTTTAAAAATATATTTTATAAGGCTCGGCTGGTGTAGCTCAGTGGATTGAGCGTGGGCTGGGAACCAGAGGGTCCTGGTTCGATTCCCAGTCGGGGCACATGCCTGGGTTGTGGGCAGGGTCCCCAATGAGGACCATGTGAGAGGCAACCATACATTGCTCTTTCTCCCTCCCTTCTCCTCTCTCTGAAAATAAATAAATAAAATCTTAAAAAAAATTCTTAAAAAAAATATATTTTATAAAGTTCTTATACAAATACGGAGGGTAGTGTTAAGTGAGTGAATTACTAAACTGAACAAGTTTATAAAACGAAATTTCTAGGTAGTGGAGTTCAACCCATATGGATAACCTAAGTTATTTAAGTTTTGTCATATGGTGGAGTTCACAGGTAATAAGATATCTTATGATGGGAAATGAAAATTGTGCTAAATATAAATTAGATTTGTTTTCTCAAAGCCTTTTTTTTTTTTTAATTTTTTTTTAAGATTTTATTTCTTTTTAGAGAGAGGGGAAGGGAGGGAGACAGAGAGGGAGAGAAACAGCAATGTGTGGCTGCCTCTCACATGGCCCTCACTGGGGCCCTGGCCTGCAACCCAGGCATGTGCCCTGACTGGGAATCGAACCGGGACTCTCTGGTTCCCAGCCCGCGCTCATTCCACTGAGCTACTCCAGCCAGGGCTCAAAGCCTTTTTTTAAAAATTTTATTTATTTATTTTTCAGAGGAAGGGAAAGGGAGGAGGGAGAGAACCATCAATGTGGGACTGCCTTCTCACACCCCCTACTGGGGACCCATCCTGCAACCCAGGTATGTGCCTGAACTGGGCATCAAACCAGTAACCCTGTGGTTCAGAAGCAGGCACTCAATCCACTGAGCCACACCAACCATGGCTGTTTTCTCAATACCTTTATACTTACTTATCTACTATATCTTAATTCTTCAAGAGTTACAATAAGTTAAAAATATCTGTATAAAATTTGTTAAAATTTTCCCTGAATTAAGGATCAAATATCTTATAATGAAGACAGGACAGAGGATCTGGTAAAAAGGAGGGGTCAGACAAAAACAGGACTTGTTCAGAATCTTCGGTTACTTTCTAGGCAATGATTGCTAAGGTCTACAGCAATCTAAGAAAAATTTGCTGATTGAATAAATAGATAAATTAGTAAATGAAAAAAAGGTTAGCCAGGAGAGAAATATAGAAATGGCTATTATTCCTCACAATATCTGCAAATGTAAGCATGGGAGATTATTCTGAAGGATAGAAGAAAAGAAAGGTAGAACAAAAATTTCCCTATATAAACTCAGTATCATTAAAAATTCAGAGGCATCTATTGTTGAGTTATTTCCTTTTCATTTATTTATTTTAGTCATTTCCTTTTTAAATGGATGTAATAAGTTAATTTTTAATTGCATGCAACCTAAGATACCATTTTCACCTAGCTACAAAGTCTACTTGATTTTCAAATGAAAAATATTGCCTATGATAGGATATTCATGTAGAAATATACATGTACACTTTTTAAAAAATCTAAAGTAAACTTACCATTGGGTTTAGGATGGCCTCTTCTGTTAGGGAACCTTATTAATGGAGTATGTGGCTTGACTACCTAAAGGAAAAATAAAACACATAAAAAAAGATGAAACACTAAAATAAAGTCACTAGCTGTATATACAAGAAAATCTACAGAACCACACAGATCTTCATTAAAATAAAATAACTTAGTATTTGACAGCAATTTTAAATTTTACTACTTCTCCCCAAACTGGAAAGCTCATAATGAATTATTAACTTGTTTATCTTACTTGCAAGTCATAACAACTTTGTACTTTATACAAGACATTTCACTGTACTGCCAACTGACCTCAACGACAACCCTATGAAAAAAAAACACTGATTTTATGTTGTGTGACTTATAATATTGTACTGTTAATTGTTAGCCATTGAAGTTTTCTGACTTGAGTCCAGTGTTGTTTCCCTATTCTGTTAATATGTAGCAGTTCAGAATAGGATAAAAAGTACACTGAAAATTAGGTAATTAAAAAAAATGTATTTTCTGACTACAAAAGTAGTATGTGTTCTGTGTAAAAAATTTGGAAAAAACTGGGGGGGTGGGACGGGAGGGGAAAGGAGGGGGGAGGGGAGAGGCTGCAAATAACTGTAATTAAACAAAAAAATTAAAAAAAAAATTGGAAAAAATGCAGAAAAGCTCAAAGAGGAAAAACACTATCTATGATTCCCCAAACCCACATAAAATAGGTTTAAACATCTGATAGCCCTTTTAAGGCTTGTTCCTATACCCATAGAAATACATACTTTTCCTTGCCTAATTCATCATGCCATTTCCATCCCCATTCAATCTAGAGCTTATGTCCTCTGCCAGGAAATCTCTCCCCAATCCCACCCATTTGCATGCCTCCACTTTCACCAGACCACTTATATTTTATTTATTTATTTTAGAGAGGGGAAAAAGAGGGAGAGAAACGTCAATGTGTGGTTGCCTCTCACATGCCCCCACTGGGGACCTCACCTGCAACCCAGGCATGTGCCCTGACTGGGAATCGAACTGACAACCCTTTGGTTCGCAGCCCGTGCTCAATCCACTGAGCTACACCAGCCAGGCTGACGGGGAATCAAACTGGTGACCCTTTGCTTCCTAGTCCGGCACTCAATCCACTGAGCCACACCAGCCAGGGCAGACTGCTTGCTTATATTTTAAAACAGCTCAATTATCACTGCACTCTAAGAAATGTCCCCCGATTCCAAAATCTGATTCTTCTTCTTTGTGTTTCCACAGTATCCTGAACACCTTAAGAATACTGTGTAGCAGACAGATAAATGACCCAATAATTTACAGGACAGCTAAGCTCCCAGAGAGGCAGAGTCAGAGAATTACGCACTTCTGCACAGTGCCTGGTACATAGTAAATGCTCAGAAAACATTTGCCAAATGAGTGAGGAGGCTATTTGTATGGTAAGACTAAGTATATAAGCCTGTGAGTATGTATACACACACTTAATACATACATATGCATGTACACTGGAAAGAATCCATTTCAACATTGCTTTTGTACACTTAAAACTATGATGTAATATGCCCTTATTGAAATGCCCACACTATTTAGGCTCCTCCTTTTTTAACAGAAAATTTTAAAAATACATAAAAGTAGAGATAGTAGTATAATAAACCCTGATAAACGCATTACACAGCTTCAACAGTAATATAGTCAATCTTATTTTATCAACCTTTCCCCTGTAAGAGGAAAAAACTGATAATTTCGACTGTACTAAAAAAGAAAAAAAAAAAAAGACCTTTTCACCCCAAATTTAATAAACCAACGAGGTAAAAAAAATTTGCAACAGGCCAAACGTTAATAGCCATACTATATATAGAATTTGAAAGCATAGAAAAATGGGTAAGATATCCTCCAGGGGAAAGGATATCTTATGAAAGGATATCTCCAAATGAAAATAGCTCTTTAACCATATGAAAAGATGGTTAGCCTCACATGTAAGAGCAATGAAAGTTAAAACTGCATGGAGATTAGTATTTTTCATCAATTAAACTTTACTAGATTTTAATGTACAAGTTGGATAACAGAAGTCTGTTGGGAAGTTTGTAGGGCAGGAAGCAGGCACTCACTCGTTGCTATAGGAATGCAAGGTAGTATAACCTCTATGAGGGGAAAATAGGCCTGGAACCTACAGCTCATTCGCCCTCCTCTTACCAGCACTGTCTAGCTCCTTGCTGGAGGCTTACTTTCACGTGTAAATCTCAATCCCTGTGTTAATCCAACCACCCATCTTCTTCCCCTGTGCCTCCTGCAGCCAAATGATTTTCTAAATGACAAACTCACCTTTCTGCTCTTACATCGGCCCAAACATGTCAAATATATACTTCTTGGCATTCAGCAGGCATTTAATTAATAACTGTAACTTCCACTTCTAAAATTAATTCTGAATATCCTGTAGTCCAGCCAAATTTCTCTACTTAATGTTGACACCATACTTTGTGAATCCCCATGAATTTGTGCCAGTGTCGAAAAACTACTCTTTCTTCAAGGTATGTGTCTACAGCCAAATTGTAAGCTCCATGGAGGCACCACGTGTGTTTTGCTGGCACTGTAGTCCCCAGCACTGAACATAGGCTTGGAACAGAAGTACTCAATACAATTTGCTAGCATAATATGTAATTATTTCATGTTAGCACATACTGCTTTGTATTATGAATATCTTAGTCAAAGTCATTGCAGCTCTGTTAGGAGACAGTCCATTCCTTATGATATACCTCAGAGTACCTTTCTTTTTTTTTTTCTCCAAATATCAGTAGTTAGTTCTCTATTATTACTGTGTACTATTCCATTTTAACAGATCTGCCACAATTTGTTTATCCTGCTAATGGGCATCTGAACGGTTTCTGGTTTGGCAGTGATTATGGATAAAGTGGCCATGAGCACTTTCATACAAGTCTTTTTTATATAGAATATGCACTCATTTCTCTTGGGTGTAAACCTATGAGTAGAATCACTGGGTCAAAGGGAAGGTATGTTTAACCATTAGAGACTGACAAGACAGTTTCCCAAAGTGGCTGTACATTTTATACTCCTACCAGCAATGTATGAGGGTTTCAGGTGCTTCAAATTATCATCACTTGGTATTGTCAGTTATTTTAATTTTAAACACTAGGTGGGTGTAGCAGTACTTTCAGGTTTTCATTTGTATTTTCCTGGCAAGTAATGATATTGAGCATCTTTTCACAGGCTTATTGCTCAGTTGGATATCTTCTTTTGTGCAGTATCATTGTTTTTATTATGGATACAAGTTGTTTGTTAGGTGTTCACCTTATTCTCACAGAATATTTAATTAATACTAATTAAGATTAGTATTAATCTTTATTTATCACATACCAATGAACGTATAAGTGAGGATCACTCATTTCAATGAGACCAAGACTGGGATCTAGAATTGTCTTTCAGACTGACACAACTTTAAGAAAAGGTCTTTTAAAGATATACTTGTGCAAAGGGGAATGCACTCCTCGTATCAAAATTAATAATACAATACTACACTCTCGAGAGTTGAAAAATATCGTTTAAATCAACCACAAAAGTGGAAGCTGCGTTTCTTTATATGCAATTTTACCTCTCCTGTTTAAGCTCGAGACCACAGCTGGAGAATCAATACAAAAGCTATTAGGGGTTAATAACGCGTGGATTAACAAAGTTCCTCTAGCTGCCAATCTAAATTTAGGGGGGAAAAACTCGGGAAACCAACACTAAAACATATATCACAGATTTAAATAATCTCTTTTTTTTCTTTTTTAATCCCCTCCGATCTGGCCTGTAACCAGACACTTGAATTGGTGGGGCGAGGGTGCAGCCAGCTCTTCGGCCATTCCCAAGTCCTTGAAGGGACACACTGGGTCAATGCAGGGTTTGCTTACTTTCCCTCACCGCTACCGCCTCTCTTCTGATTGGTTAATCAGGCTATACTAGACGGGACATCACAGACTATACTAGACGCCGATTGGCCAAGATTTAGCCTGGGGAGCAGAGCCGCAGACACCTAGAAGAACAAACGAGGTCCTCGCGGAGGACAGTCCAGAGACCCCCACAAAGCAGCTATGTGCCTACCTGCTAAGTTGCGACACGCCCGCGGCCTGGCTCGAACCCTCAGCTCCGGTCACCGGCTTACTACCCGACCCAACGGGCTCAAGGTCCAATTCTCACACACCCCCAAGCGGCGCCGCTGGCCCTACTCACGGCTGCGGGCGCCGCGCAGTCTCTGCCACCGCCTTTCCTCCCCAGCGCTTTTAGCTATAGTCAGCACCATCCCTACCGCCCTTGGTGCGGAAAGGGGACCGAATCTCTTTACCTGAACGACCCTGCTAGCAGACGCCATCTTACTGCCCATCATGACCCCCGAGAAGCGGTAGCTTCCGGGGCGTTAGCGAACCGCAGCGATAACTGGAGTCTTGGGCAGTTTGGGGCGGGCCCTGACTGTGACGTCACGGAGGAGGGGCAAGCGGGCAGGGTCCTCCAATGTGGCGCTAGCACCACCCTTTTTTGCGTGATCGTGGACCCGCGTGTAGGCTAGAACCCATGTGTTTCCCATTGTTTCCTTTTGCAGATGAAATTCTGTGATGTTGGGTTTATTTTGCTCGTTAGCCACGAGTGATCTAGGACCTTTTCCTCTTCAAAAAACCAGTTTCTAATTTCAGTATAGTCCAAATTTAATCTGAAACCAAATACAATCTCTTGTGGTCTCCTATAACGAACAATTTTGTTAAAACTTGGGAGTTAATGGCAAATTCAGGACAAGTAGTCAATTCTGGGTTTATACGAAGCCATTCCATATGCCCTTGGTTATTGGCATTGCTTCATTTGGTCTTTTTTGTTTTTTCCCACTATTTGTCTTGATACTAAACTGCTGCCTGCTTCAAATATGAGAGAATGCAAAAGTTCAAGTTTTTCTTTTTGAAATATACGCTATCTATTGTGTATCATCCTCCAAAGTGATATTAAATTCTATAGTAAAAATGAATGTTGACATTGTTATAATTTTTAATACACAATATACACAACATATTATTCAACATAACGTTGTGGGTAATGTACCCTTAAGCCATTGTAGTCATTCAAAGAGACAAATTTGTTTTGATAACCTAGGTGATTTATAGCTTTTTAGAAATGTAAGTTGCCCTGGCCTGGTGTTAGTTGGTTAGAGCATCATGCCAAAGTTGCAGTTCAATCTCCAGTCAAGGCACAGACAAGCACCCAATGAATGGATAAAATGCAACAATAAATCCATGTTTCTCTTTCTCTCTCTCACCCCCCTTCTCTTTCTCTGTAAAATAAAAAAAATAAATAAATAAAAACAAACAAAAAAATGTAAGTTACAGAGCCCAAATGTGGGCCCTTCTGATTCAATATGTCTGTGGAAGAGACCAGAAATCTATGTATTTTTTAATTTTATTTACTTATTTTTAGAGAAGGGAGGGAGAAAGAGAGGGAGAAAAACATCAATGTGTGGTTGTCTCTCGCGTGCCCCCTACCCGAGGCCTGACCTGTTCTGCAACCCAGGCATGTGCCATGACTGGGAATCGAACCAGTGACCCTTTGGTTCCCAGATTAGCGCTCAATCCACTGAGCCATACAAGCCAGGGCCAGAAATCTCTTTTTCAAAAAGCTTTCAAAGCTTGTTTTAGCAGCACATATTCTAAAATCAAATTGATAAAGTGATTAGATGTGCAAAGGACATTTTTATTTTCTACATAACTCATTTTTATTGTATTTTTTTCATTATCATTTATCTTCCCTATACCCTCTTCCACCTCCACCTCTCCTCCCCGAAAGATATTTTTAAAAGGGACTATGTATAGGCATATCAAGTCATCACATTCTATAGTTTAAGTAACTTGTAATTTTGTCAATGACCTCAATAATGCTGGGGGAAAGCTCAAAAGCAACAGCAGCTTGGATTCTTAGTACACAGATTTTCATTTCATATTCATATTCAGATTCATTCAACATTCATATTCAGAGAAACAGCAAGTTTCTACACAAACATCTACAATATTAATTTCTTATTTTTAAAGTATTTTTTATTGATTATGCTATTACAGTTTTCCCAATTTTCCCCCTTTATTCCCCCTCCACCCCGCCCACCCAACCCTCCAGCATCCCCCCTCCTTAGTTCATGTTCATGGGTTGTACATATAAGTTCTTTGAGTCATCTGTTTCCTATACCGTTTTTATCTCTCTCCGTCTATTTTATGCCTACTAATTATACTTCTTACTCCCTGTACCTTTTCCCCCTATTCCTCCCTTCCCCCTCCCTCCTGAAATCCTTCCATGTGATGTCCATTTCTCTGATTCTGTTCCTGTTCTGGTTGTTTGCTTAGTTTTTGTTTTCATTGTTTTTCTTTTCTTTTAGGTTCTTTTGTTGATAGTTGTGAGTTTGTTGTCATTTTACTGTTCATATTTTTTATCTTCTTTTTCTTAGATAAGTCCCTTTAACCTTTCGTATATGGGCTTGGTGATGATGAACTCCTTGAACTTGACCTTATCTGGGAAGCACTTTATCTGCCCTTCCATTCTAAATGAAAACTTTGCTGGATAGAGTAATCTTGGATATAGGTCCTTGCCTTTCATGACTTCAGATACTTCTTTCCAGCCCCTTCTTGCCTGCAAAGTTTGTTTTGAGAAATCAGCTGATAGCCATATGGGCACTCCTTTGTAGGTAACCGTCTCCTTTCCTCTTGCTTCTTTTATGATTCTTTCTTTATTTTTAATCTTGGGTAACTAGTGATGATGTGCCTTGGTGTGTTCCTCTGTGGGTCCAACTTCCTTGGGACTTTCTGGGCTTCCTGGACTTGCTGGAAGTCTATTTCCTTTGCCAGACTGGGGAAGTTTTCCTGTTATTTGTTCAAATGTTTTCAACTTCTTGCTGTTGTTCTTCTCCTTCTGGGACTCCTATAATTCGGATATTGAAATGTTTCAGGCTGTCCCAGATGTTCATAAGTCTCTCTTCACTTGTGTTCCGGTTGGATGTTTATTTTTTCCTTTTGTTCTAAATTGTTGCTTTGAGACGTGGTTTCCTTCCTGTCACTGTTGGTTCCCTGACTATTTTGTTTTATTTCATTTTGTGTATCTTTTATTTGTTTTTTCATTTTTCAACTAAACTGTATCAGATCTGTGAGCATTTTGATTACCAGGGCTTTAAGTTCTCCATCATATAGGTTGGCTATCTCTTCATCACTTAGTTTGCTTTCTGAGGCTTTGCTATGTTCTTTCATTTGTTCTTTCATATTCCTTTGTCTTGGCGTACCTGTTAAGTTGTAAGTGGGCGGGGCCTTAGGTATTCACCAGGGCAGGGCAACCCTCCTTGTGTGCTGCACCGCTGCCTGTGGGGGAGGGGCCGGAGAGGGAATAATGCAGCTCACCTGCTCCTCTCTAGCCCACTTTTCAATGAACTCTCCTGTGAAACTGGGAGTTTCTCCCACCGAGGCAACTGCCGTAGTCCACAGTCAGCTCTGAGTCTCAGTTTCCCCTTAAGTCAGCTGTGCCCACCACAGCCTACCACCTCACCCGCAGCCAGCCCCACCCGCCTGGTCCCCAGCCTTGCCTTGGTTTTTCTGAGCTGGCCCAGCCCGCGTGGTCTGCCGCCTTACAGTTCTGGTTGATCTTTCTTTAATTCCTTGGTTGTCAGAGTTCCATGCAGTTTGATTTTCTGGCGCTTCTGGTTGTTTATTAATTTTAGATTGGTTGTTATCCTCCTTTTGGTTGTGTGAGGAAGCGAAGGGTTAATACCCACGCCTCCATCTTGGCCAGAACTCTCTCTTTTTTAAGATTTTATTTATTTATTTATTTTCAGAGAGAGGAGAAGGGAGGGAGAAAGAGCAATGCATGGTTGCCTCTCACATGGTCCCCACCGGGGACCCTGCCCAAAACCCAGGCATGCGCCCCGATTGGGAATCGAACCGGGACCCTCTGGTTCCCAGCCTGTGCTCAATCCACTGAGCCATACCAGCCGGGCACTCTAGTTTCTTATTCTGAGTCATTTAAACAACACAGACTTTCTTGGCTATTTTTTAAAGTAAAATATTTCCCATTTTTCTTTATGACTATATCTGAGAAAGAGATGAAGAAAATGGGCAAAGAAGGACCATGATTTAGAGCTTTTATTAAGAAATATACCGCCCTGGCTGGTGTAGCTCAGTGGATTGAGCGCAGGCTGGGAACCCGAGGATCCCGGTTCGATTCCCAGTCAGGGCACATGCCTGGGTTGCGTGCGGGCTGGTTCCCCAGTGAGGACCATGTGAGAGGCAACCATACATTGCTGTTTCTCTCCCTCTCTGTCTCCCCCGCTTCCCCTCTCTCTCTAAAAATAAATAAATAAAATCTTTAAAAAAAAGAAATATACCGTATTTTTTGGACTATAAGACACACTTCCCCCCCAAGTTTGGGAGGAAAATGGGGGTGCGTCTTATAGTCCGAATGTAGCTTACCTGGCTCGCACTGGTGAAATAGTTATTTGTTATTAAGTATTTTACCACATTTTTTTTAAAGATTTTATTTATTTATTCTAGAGAGAGGGGAGGGAGGGAGACAGAGACAGAGAGAAACAGCAACACATGGTTGCCTCTCACATGGCCCCCACTGGGGACCTGGCCTGCAACCCAGGCATGTGCCCTGACGGGGAATTGAACCGGGACCATCTGGTTCCCAGTCCGCGCCCAATCCACTGAGCTACACCAGCCAGGGCGTTTTACCACATTTTTTTCTTCAAAAATTTTTTTCCTATTTCCTCCTCTAAAACCTAGGTGCGACTTATGGTCGAGTGCGTCTTATAGTCCGAAAAATACGGTACTTTCCAAGTCCTCTAATAACAAGAAATCTCCTGGTATTATCTGATGATAAATTCAGAAAATGACAAATGCAGTGCAAATTACTGGTCATATTGGTAAGATTTTGTTTGGGGGCGTCTGCCAGGAAAATGCTCTGACTTTTCTCTGAGGGTTTATTTCTAAGGGTTGGCATTCATACTCCTTCACAGAATTCTCATCCCAGCTGCTTTTGGATTATTTCCCTCTAGGATGAAGGTGATAAAAGTAACTGAAGGTGCCCTGGCCAGGTAGCTCCGTTGGTTACAGCATTGTCCTGATACATCAAGGTGACAGGTTCAGTCTCCTGTCAGGTATCCAAGAATCAACCAATGAATGCATGAATGAATGGAACAGCAAAGTGATGTTTCTCTCTCTCTGAAATAAAAAAGTATTTTTTTTTAAAGATTTTATTTACTTATTTTTAGAGAGAGGGAAGGGAGGGAGACAGAGAGGGAGAGAAACAGCAATGTGTGGTTGCCTCTCACATGGCCCCCACCGGGGACCCAGCCCGCAACCCAGGCATGCGCCCTGACAGGGAATCGAACCAGGACTCTCTGGTTCCCAGCCCGCGCTCAATCCACTGAGCTACACCAGCCAGGGCCCAAAAAAATTTTTTTTAAAAGGAAAACTTAAAAAAGATAGCTGAAGCTGAGCCAATCTCTAAATTCTACTTTCTCTTCGTGTTGCGCAGTGTCAATCAGCCTCCTGGCTGCCATCAGATCATTTGATTATTCACCCCACTCCCGTCTCAATTTCTGTGTATAGTCTCAAGGCTATTATTTAGCTATTTTCTTTTTAAAAATTTTCTTAAAGATTTGTATTTATTTATTTTCAAAGAGAGGAGAAGGGAGGGCGAAAGAGAGGGAGAGAAACATCAATAGGTTGCTTCCTGTTTGCCCCCAAATGGGGACCTGGCCTGCAACCCAGGCATGTGCCCTGATAGGGATCAGAACCTACAACCTTCTGGCTTGCAGGCTGGCACTCAATCCACTGAGCCACACCAGCCAGGGCTATTCGGCTATTTTCATGCACATGGAGCACACCAACTGATTCTACCTCTTGCATTGTGTCTTCTTAAAGTCCCTATCTTACCTCGTCCCTAACTCCTTTCTTGTTTCGTGTACCCTGTTGCTGACAGTGGCTGTAGAGCTGTTAGGTGGTACTCAGTATGCATCACAGCCTCCTGATGTGATGCAGTATCAAGTACCCAGTACAACTTGTAAATTTTTTCGATGAAAAAATATGAAACTACATTTTAGAAAACGTATCTGTCAACTGTAACAGAAAAAGAAAAAAAAAGTAGTCTGACTGATGGGGCTCAGCTGGTTGGGTGTTGTCGTGCATAGCAAAGGGTCACTGGCCTAACTCCCCGTCAGGGCACAGCCTTGGTTTTGGGCCTGGGCCTGGGTTGGGGTGTGTTCAAGACGCAACCAAGTGATGTTTCTCTCACACATTGATGTTTCTCTCCCTCTACTTCTCCCTGCCCCCACAAATGAATAAAAAAAATCTAAAACAACAAAAAGCAGTTAGATCTACCTTCTTGTTTACAGGAATCCAGAGGTGGAACAAGGTACATAAACTTGTAGACAAATCAGAATAGAGAACTTCCTACAGGACAAGTATTTCTTCAAGCCAGTAACTGTAAGAAAAGTGGGGTGGAGAGGCTTTCTCATCTCTGTTAGAGCTCTTCAGTTCAACTCAACTATGCTATTGTGAAGGGAAAGCAGCCATAGCTACTATGTAAATGTATGGGTGTGGCTTTGTTCCAATAAAATTTTATTTGTAAAAACAGGCAGCTGGTAAACCATAGTTTGCTGACTCTGATATTGATGAAATGAGCAACCAAAGCAACCATCATCACCACCACCACCACTTTTGAGAAAAGTATATTTACAAAAGCACCATTAGCTTGAATTTTTAAAAAAATATACAATCTGCCCGGCTGGTATAGCTCAGTGGATTGAGCAGGGGCTGGGAACCAGAGGGTCCCGGTTTGATTCCCAGTCGGGGCACATGCCTGGGTTGCGGGCCAAGTCCCCAGTGAGGGCCATGTGAGAGGCAACCATACATTGCTCTTTCTCCCTCCCTTCTCCTCTCTGAAAATAAAGAAAATCTTTAAAAAATATATATATACGATCTTTATTTTTTCCATTACCATTTAGTCCCCTTATACCCCCCTCCCTAGCTTGAATTTTAAGACTGAGATACAAAATACCTTTGGGTCCCCAAATGAGAAAGCTGCTCAGAAAGGCATACTCTCTAATGCCCTCTTTGGATATGGCCAAGATAATGGTAGGGGAGAACCTCCCCAAGGGCAGAACAAAGAACCTCCCAAAGGGCAGAGGAACTGCTTTCAGAGAGCACAAGAGCCAAATCCAGAAGTGTTCCCCAGTCCCAGGAAGGGGCACTTCCTAACACTTACCAAGTTATATTTCAGAATTGCTACAGACCTTGTCCACTATTGTCCGCAGCAATATAACTTGTCTTCTCAGTTCCTAGGTCTCCAGATCAAGAGCCGCATCTGGATCTAGTGTGGACTATTGAGATTCTGAACTTTGAAACTGTTACTGCACGCTATCGTTAGGTCATCTTCTTTGGGAAGTGGTGTCTTTTACACACAGAAGAGAGGTTAATATTTAAGACCAAGATACAGACTGGGAAACTGTAGTCTTTTCAACAAATAATCCATTTTGTCCACCACTCTGGAACCCAGAATGCCCCTGCTGTGGAAGGATTATACTTTCCTGCCCCACTAATGTTGGGCTGGTCGATGAAACCTGGGTGGAAATGATGTACACCTCTTCCAACACAAACTTTATATTTTTTTAAAGATTTTATTTATTTATTTTTAGAGAGGAGAAGGGAGGGAGAAAGAGCAATGTATGGTTGCCTCTCACTGGGGACCTGGCCCGCAACCCAGGCATGTGCCCCAACCGGGAATCGAACCGGGACCCTCTGGTTCCCAGCCCGCGCTCAATCCACTGAGCTACACCAACCGGGCCCAACACAAACTTTAAATGTGCTTGTGTGTGTAATTTGACTTGGCTTCATAAGCCATGACAACATGTTTCAAATAGTAGCTGCTCCTTCAAGCCTGGGTCCTAAATGATTAGACAAACCATGAATAAAAGACAGACATAACTGTTCGTTATAAGCCACTGAGATTTGGGGCTGTTATCCAGCAGGATTTCAGACAAAGCTGACTAACACAATTTCTCAGAGTTGGACTGTAAGAGGGAACACACAGGATAACAGAGTCCCAGGAAAATGCAAAAAGTTTTTCAGATGCTACTGATAATCCGTTGAGTTGGGATTCACTAACATAGTGTGCATCTGTGATTTATTTAATGCTGTATCTTTGGATCAGAAAGGCATTTTACAATTTCTAGAAGAAAAATATGACTAGTTTTACAATTTATGTAGAGAATTTCCAAGAATTCACTGTGACAAAAAGAATAAAATTACAAATGAAGTATGATTTATCAAAACAAATGAAAACTATACATCTTCCAAAGAAAAGTGTTTAGCATACAAATTTAGGTAAGTCTCAGTATTTTTATTATTGATCTAAAGAGCATTTTTCAAATGCTATTACCAACTGCAGTGCATCTTTTCAAGTTGTTTAAAGTCTTAAAGGGTGCTGAAAACACCACAGTATCTATAAAAATGAACAATGGCTCCAAATTAATGAAGAGCTCAAGTTAGAGTTTACAAAAGATAGGATGGGATGTATAAAAAGTAGCAAGTTCTATTTTTTAATTAGAAGAGCAACATTTGTTTTTATTTTTTAACTTGTAAAAGTGATGCATGATAAATATAGACATACAAAAGAAAAAAAGTCACAATTCCTCTACAATAACCACAACTGTTAACCCTTTGGATATCTTTTTCTTTTTCAAGGCCAAGGTGCTTTATTTGGGTCTCTGATTAAAGATGTGGGTGTGAGTTGGGGGAATTGAGGAGATGGTGGTCAAAAGGTACAAACTTAGTTAGAAGATGATTAGCCCTGACCAGTGTGGCTCAGTGGATCAAGTGCTGGCCTGTGAACCACAGGGTTGCTGGTTCGAGTCCCAGTCTCGGGCACATGCGTGGGTTGTGGGCCAGGTCCCCAGCAGGGGGTGTGTGAAGGGCAACCACAATTGATGTTTCTCTCCCTCTTTTTCTCCCTCCCTTCCCCTCTCTCTAAAAATAAATGAAAAAAAAATTTTTTTTTTCATTTATTTATTTTTAGAGGGGGAGGGAAACATCAATGTGTGGTTGCCTCTCACTTGGCCCCCACTGGGGACCTGGCCTGCAGCCCAGGCATGTGCCCTGACTGGGAATTGAACCAGCGACCTTATGGTTTGCAGCCCGCGCTCAATACACTGAGCTACACCAGCCAGGGCTCTCTAAAAATAAATTTAAAAATCTCTAAAAAAAAGATGATTAAGTTTTGGAGATTTAACACACAGAATTGTGATTATAGTTAACAATACTGTATTATATACTTCAAAGTTGCTGAGACTAGATTTTAAATGTTTTCACCATGAAAAAGAAATAATTATGACATAATAGAGATGTTAGCTAATGCCACAGTGGTCAATTCAACATGCTGCATACCTTAAACTTACACAATGTTACATGTCAATTACATCTCAATAAAAAAAAATAATCTGTAGTTCTGGCTGGTATGGCTCAGTGGATTGAATGCTGGCCTGCGACCAAGGGGTTGTTAGTTCGATTCCCAGTCAGGGCACATGCCTGGGTTTTGGGCCAGGTCCCCAGTGGGGGGTGTGCAAGAGGCAACCACACATTGATATTTCTTTCCCTTTCTTTCTCCATCTGTTCCCCTCTAAAAATAAATAAAAAATATATAACAAATTAAAAAAAAAAGAATCTGTTGTTAGATAAATCTAAAATAAGATTTATTTGAATAAAATACAACTGACTTTAAAAATAAAGATGTGGATATGCATTTCTAATTTTTCTAGTATTTTAGTTGACAAAAATGCATAGACGTATTACAAATGAGAGTTGAGACTTCCGGGAACGTTGTAGAAAAAATGTCCACATTGAGTGGAAAGCTGACGAGATGATGTCTTTCCGAACCCCCTTGCAAGGCCAAGATTTTCAGAGTCTTTTAGAGTATGCCAGTCACTTTAATTATCATATTTAAAACAACAGATTCCATGTTATAGTGTTAAGCAAAAAATAATAAATAAAATAAAATTGGAACTATAATAGTTCCAAAAACACTGAAAAACATATTGCACCTAAAATTTGCTATTTAAATGATATATCAAAATAAAAACAAATAATGCCAACATAGAATTCTTTTTTATTTTTTATTTTAAAGATTTTATTTTTTAGAGAGAGGGAAGGGAGGGAGAAAGAGAGGGAGAGAAACAGCAATGTATGGCTGCCTCTCACATGGCCCTCACTGGGGACCTGGCCCGCAACCCAGGCATGTGCCCCGACTGGGAATCGAACCGGGACCCTCTGGTTCCCAGCCCGCGCTCAATCCACTGAGCTACACCAGCCAGGGCCCAACATAGAATTCTTATTAGATCATGGTGAGATTCTTCTCAAGCTGCAGAACAGTTTCCTTAAGAGCAGAATCCTCTGCCCAATTGACTTTACTGCCCAAAATGAGGTTCTGTAACACAAAAAAAAATTTTTCAAATTAAAGTTATAAGTACTTTAAAATTTAATCTGCTTTCAAAACATCCTATTTCACTGATCTTATCAAATAATTACCAAACTAACTGTGAACATTTACTCTGTGATCACAAGAAAAACACAGTGATACATTATTAAATGCTCATTTCCACTTTCAGTGAGGCTTCAGGCTTGATCCCCACGCTGCTGGGGAAGATTTACAATGCTAACAATTTTTTATGCTGCATCAGTTTTTGTGGGCAGTTTTTCCCATTAAGGATGCTTGCAGTGGTATCCTAGATTAAAGGGAAAAGATTGCAATTGGTTCAGAGTTCACTTTGTACTTCGATGGTGAACAGCAATTTGAGCCCCACTAATATGTCCTATTTTTAAAGAGAGGTAAAAGAAGAGCTTAGTTCTCAGCTCTTGCCAAGTTTCAAGACCCTGAAAAAAGATAGAGTGGTTTTGTGGTAGACAATGGAGGAATAATTAGGGTCATAATTAATGAAATTTCTGGTCATTATGCCCTGGAAAACTGTATAGCTCAATGATACTGAGTTACTAATTGAAATATTGTTAAAATCCATTTTAGAGTATAATGGTATATTATTACACATAAAACATAAAATTTTGGCCTATAAAAGGCACGTTCTTGCTAGAAGTTAATAAAAGGGCTAGTGTATACAAATTCAGTCAAATTTGCAAAGGCAGATGAAAGTAAGCATTCAAACATGACTGAACCCTGGAAGACCCATTCCATTAGGAACAAAGAGAGCTCCCAACTTGGCCAAACCTATAATCTGTTTAACGAAGCAATGAGTTCATTAACTCAAAATTAACACTAATTTAGAGAATGTAAATAAAAATTAGGAAATGCAGAATAATGCTTTCCACCCCCGTATTTCCCAGCTGCGCTGGCTCTGGAGCATTCCTGGTGCCTGTCGCTCCCCACCAGGCACATTACCTTTGCCTTTTCTCTCCTCAGCTCCAGCCCTTCTTCTGCCTCTGTAACTTCGTTCCTGAGCCCATACAGCCCAGTTGGCTCACCTTTTCTACTTCTGTGACTTTCTAAATAAACCCTCTTATAATAAAAAAACGAAAAGAAAGAAAGAAAAAAGAAATGCAGACTAATAGAAGTCTCAAAGTAGTAGACAGGAACATGTGCCAAAGAAAATGAAAATGATTCTTTACTCATGATGCAATCCTCCTCTTAAGGTTAGCCCAGGGGATTTGATTACGTCTAATTGAAAAACCCACTGTTACTAAAAAGTAGGTGTAAGACCTGGGGAAGAATTTCTTATGGTGACACATAAGGCCTCATATTCTACGAGAATATGCTTTACCCATAATAGGCAATTGCTTTACATATAATAGACAGTTTTAACTGTCTATCTTCATAATATTGGAAACTGGCAATTTAAGTATTTCAAAAGTTCCAGAGACATTTTATAATTCAATAAGTACTTTAAAAAATCCCAGAATAAAGAATTGGACACCTGAAATTTAAAACTTGACATGATTATAACTATCAACATTTATTGAGAATTTACTTGGACCAGACACTATGCTAAGGAGATTAGCACGATTTATATTCTTTAGTTTTCACAACCACTCTTTCTAAACAAGGAAAGTTAATAATTTGCTCAAGGTCAGCCACTATTAAGCAGCAGTCAGGATCTTAACTCTAGATTCCAATCACCCCCATCCATGTTCTCCCCAAACTCCCAACTTGGAATCTAATGTCTCCACCATCGTATCATTCTGCCTCCACAGGGCTGCTAAAAATCATTCCATGTACAAATGCCATAATGAAAAGTCAAAGCCATAGACATTAAATATATATGAATTCCAGATATATGTAAACAGACCAATTTTCAGTACTGAGTTATTTTGCCAAGATCAAAGACTAACTGTAATTCTAAAAGTAATAAAATCAACCATTTTATTAATAAAAAAAAAGTCTTTACTTCCCTTCCTTATTTATATACATGTTACCTGGAACACATGTTGAATAACTGTAGTAATTTGTATCTCCATCTGTAGCTTTTGTTTTAAGGTCTTTATCTTGTCTGAATTTTCCATACTGTCCAAATCATTCTTCTGTTTGTTCTTTTCAGTCTGTATTTCTAAAAACTTTTGTTCTGAAGCTCGTTTTAATTCTATGCAGTTAAAAATAAAACAATGTACTATATATAGCAATTCCTACAAACAAGAATCTTAAAAATTTATGGTTATTTCAGTCAAGAAAACATATTTTTAAAGATTTTATTTATTTATTTTTAGAGAGAGGGGAAGGGAGGGAGAAAGAGAGGAAGAGAAACATCAATCAGTTGTCTCTTGCACGTCCCGAACCTGGGACCTGGCCCTCATCCCAGCTCAATGCCCTGCTGGGAATTGAACCTGCAACCTTTTGGTTTGCACGATGACGCCCAACCCACTAAGCCACACCAGTAAGGGCAAGAGAAAATTTTTAATAAGGAGCATTTTAGGTTGTAGTTCTATTTTGATCTAAATATGACTTCCCTGGTGTAAAAAACCAAGATCTGAATTTTATATTTAGCAATGCAAATGTTCAAGGTTTGTATATACAACAATGATAGCTGTTCACAAATGTTTGAAGTGACATAGTGTCAAAGAGGACCTGCTCTGGGTTCCAAAACAGGCAGGAGTTATGTGTCAGCAAACAGTTTTCCCTCTTTTATTTATAAAATGATATATTACCAAGATGAATTTTCAATGAAAGGTTCCCTTCTCCAGATACAAACATCAATCATTTACCGTAGTTCCTGAAATGTTCTAAGAATTAAACTATTTGAAAACATAAATGGGTATGTCTTAGGAGCTTGGTCCCTTGACATTAATGTATCAAAAGTAGGTTAGAATGCAATGGAAAAATATTATATATTCAAAGTATAATTAGATCATATGATCAAGACTATTTCTGACCCTTACATTACTTACAATAAGGCAAATCTACATATTTAAAAATAATAAACCATGCTGTTAAATGAAGAAAGCAGCTTATAACACAGAATAAAATGATGCCAATTTTATATAAAAAAAATAGGCATTGAAGATTGATTATCTCTTGATGGTAAAATAAAAAATTTAACTTTTCCTACATATACTTTTTTCCCCCAAATTTTCTACAGAGAATGTGTACAACTTTTGAAATAAACATTTCAACAATTTCAATGCAAAAAGCCATCTCATGTTCATTAAGTTAAAAGGCTGTAGAACTGCATGTATTAACTGACCACATAAAAATTATGCATATATAAACACGTCTAACTGCCAGGGTCACACAGGAAGGAGGCATGACTTTCACATCACACTTTTCTGTATCATTTGATTTCCCCTCACTGAGAATGTACTCATTTTGTGATTTAATGTTCTAAAACAACAAAAATATATCAAGCAAAATATATTTTATATACTACTTTTTAAGTTGCCATGCCTAAAATTTTAAGAAAATTTGAAAATTAAGAAATTTCTCAGCAGCTGAGAGATGTGGCCCTATCAATCTCCATATGAAGTGAAAATATGTTATATAACCCCCCCCAAGAACTGTTCTACATACCAAACCTCTTCTTTTTAACATTAAGCAGTTTTTCCTCCAAATCCCGAGATTCCTGTTATTAGAAATAAAAAGATTAAGGCACATTACCTAAGAACAAACATGTAAAACTTAAATCACTGAATTTTATCTTAGTTTATGTTTTCTAAAACTCCAGTTTTTAAATACTTTATTTCTACACAATAAGAGAGGAGACAGTAGCATAAATTGTAAGTAGGTATTTAGCAACATTAATGAAAAATAATTGAGTCATGAAAAAGAGAGAGAAAAGCCCTGGCCAGGTGGCTCGATTGGTTGGAGCATCATCCTATACAACAAAAGGTTGTGGGTTTGATCCCCAGTCAGGGCATACACCTAGGTTATGGGTTCGATCCCAGGGTGCACGCAGGAGGAGGCAACTGATCAATGTTTCTCTCTCTCTCTCTCTCCTCTCTCTCCAAAATCAGTAAATATATCCTTGGGTGAAGATTTTAAAAAAAGAGAGAAAAAAGTTAAGGACACTGTGTTCCAACCACACCAGTCCCTTTAGGCAATCCTATTTAATCATATATACTGTATTTTTTGGACCATAAGACGCACCTAGGTTTTAGAGGAGGAAAATAGGAAAAACAATTTTGAAGCAAAAAATGTGGTAAAATATTTAATAACATAAATAACATAATATTTCACCAATGTAAATGTAAACAGCCAAGTAAGCTACATTCGGACTATAAGATGCACCCTTATTTTCCTCCCAAGTTTGGGGGGAGAAAAGTGTGTCTTATAGTCTGAAAAATATGGTAATACAGTTACCAGGAAGAAAGTATTACTGAAATCATTGAGAATGCATAAGCAACCTAATGTGCAAAGTTACCTGCTGTGATGTCATTATTATTTTATTTAGCTTTAATATGTGTTTCATGCTTTCCATGAGCTCACTGAAAAGGAATAAAAAACATGATGTTAACTTTAGTTAAAAGCAATGGCTCATTAATGAAGGAATCAATTAGTATTATATACTTTCATTAATTTAACTGAACACTTCAATAGAAAATCATCATCTAACAATAAATCTGGAAAAGTTTGATGTAAACTAAATTTCTGTTTAAAAGTAGAGATGCATTCCCCTAGAAAAATTTTTGGTCACAGACAACAAAAAATATCAAATTCAAGCATGTAGGAACATTTCTAAAAATCTCATATTTAGGGAGAAAAAAATAACAATTTGCTAATAAGTTGCCTTCTAAAAATATTTTACTTTGTAAAGCAATTTTAGGTTCATAGCAAAACGAAGCAGAATGTAAGTTGCTGAACTCTCTGCCCCTCCACATGCACAGCCTCCCCTACTTGTCAACATCCTCCACCACAGGTCCATCTGCTACAAATGATAAACCTTTATCTGGCGCAGCGTCATCACCCAAAGCCCACTGTTTACATCTGAATTCACCCTGTTGTACATGCTATGGCTTTGACAAAAGTATAATGACATGAATTCACTACCACAGTACCATACAGAATAGTTTCACTGAATAAGCTGCTTTTTATCCCCATTTCTTCAACAAATATTTCTGAGTGCCTACTAAATATCAAGAACTGTGCCAGGCATAGTACCTCTTTTCAGAAAAGAAAAAACCTGGTGGGGGAGAAAAATAAATCCACAACTGTAGTATGGTTTCATTACAACCAGTAATGGATATGAACCACTGCAAGAGATGTGCAGACTTCCGGCCAAGATGGAGGCATAGGTAGGCACACTGTGCCTCCTTGCACAACCAAAAGAGGAAAAATAACAATTTAAAAAACAAAAACAGCCAGAACTGACAGAAAAACGAACTGAGTGGAGGAAGTCCGACAACCAAGGACTTAAAGAAGACACGTTTATCCAGACTGGTAAGGGGGGCGGAGCCAGGGCTGAGAGTGCCCGGCGAGAGGGCGGTTTGTGGAGTGGTACTGGCAACGCTGCAGCTGCCTGGAGAGACCCGTGGCTGGCGAGCTTGGCCAATATGAGGCTGGTGCACTCCGTGAAACCCGTGGCCAGAGCACTGAGTGAAACCCGAGGCTGGCCCACCTGGACCCAGAGGGGCTGAGACTGGTGGACCGGGCAGCCCCTCATTCCTGTGCAGATAAACCGGGAGAAAAAGGTGGGGAGCTGATCAGATCACGCAACTTGGGGAAATAAAGGTTCAAACCACCAATTGAAAACACCTGTGGGGGTTGAGGCGGCAGTGGGAGGAACTCCCAGCCTCACAGGAGAGTTCATTAGAGAGACCCACAGGGACTTGGAACTAAGCAAGCCCGTTCACCCACCCTGGAGCCAGGACAGAAGGGTCCAACTTGCTTGTGGGTAGCAGGGGAAGTTCGGAGAACAGAGCAAGCGCCTTTGTTCTCTCAGGCCCCGCCCTCACAGGCAGCGTCACAATGCAATGACACGTGTTACCCCGCCCTGGTGAACACCTAAGGCTCCGCCCCTTAAAGTAACAGGTGCACTGAGAAAAAAAAGATGGGCCAAATGAAAGAACAGATCAAGGCTCCAGAAAAAATACAACTAAGTGATGAAGAGATAGCCAACCTATCAGATACACAGTTCAAAACACTGGTAATCAGGAAGCTCACAGGATTGGTTGAAATTTGTTCACAATTAGATGAACAAATGAAGGATATGCTAAAGGAAATGAGGGGAAATGTGCAGGGAACCAATAGGGATGAGAAGGAAACTGGGACTCAAATCAATGGGAGTGGAGCAGAAGGAAGAAAAAAACATTCAACCAGAAAAGAATGAAGAAACAAGAATTCAAAAAACTGAGGAGAGGCTTAGGAACCTCCAGGACATCTTTAAATGTCACAACATCTGAGTTATAGGGGTGCCAGAAGGAGAAGAGGAAGACCAAGGGATTGAAAACTTATTTTTTTTAAAAAGATTTTATTTATTTTCAGAGAGAGAAGGGAGGGAGAAAGCAATGTATGGTTGCCTCTCACATGGTCCTCACTGGGGACCTGGCCCGCCACCCAGGCATGTCCCCCGACTGGGAATCGAACCGGGACCCTCTGGTTCCCAGCCCGCGCTCAATCCACTGAGCTACACCAGCCAGGGCTTTGAAAAATTATTTGAACAAATAATGAAGGAGAACTTCCCCAAGCTAGTGAAGGAAATAGACTTCCAGGAAGTCCAGGAAGCTCAGAGAGTCCCAAAGTTGGACGCAAAGAGAAACACACCAAGGCACATCATAATTACATTACCCAAGATTAAAAATAAGGAGAGAATCTTAGAAACAGCAAGAGAAAAGGAGACAGTTACCTACAAAGGAGTTCCCATAAGACTGTCAGCTGATTTCTCAAAAGAGACCTTGCAGGCAAGAAGGGGCTGGAAAGAAGTATACCAAGTCATGAAAGGCAAGGACCTACATCCAAGAATACTCTCTCCAGCAAAGCTATCATTTAGAATGGACGGGCAGGTAAAGTGCTTCTCAGATAAGGTCAAGTTCAAGAAGTTCATCATCACCCAGCCTTTATTATATGAAATGTTAAAGGGATTTATATAAAACATGGAGGGGTATCAATGTGAGTGGGAGGGGGAGAGAGGAGAAAAAAAGTACAGAGAATAAGTAGCATAAGTGGTAGGTAGAAAGAAGACAGGGGAGGTTAAGAATAGTATGGGAAATATAGAAGCCAAAGAACTTATGTGTATGACCCATGGACAAAAACTAAAGGGCGGTGAATGGGGGGGTCGTGTGAGGTAGAGGGGAATAAAGGGGGAAAATGGGACAACTGTAATAGCATAATCAATAAAATATATTAAAAAAAAGAGTTGTGCAGAGTAGGGCAAGGGACACCCTGGAATCTTTTTTTTTTTAAAGTATTTTTTTTTTTTAAGATTTTATTTATTTATTTTTTAGAGAGAGGAGAAGGGAGGGAGAAAGAGAGGGAGGAACAGCAATGTATGGTTGCCTCTCACATGGCCCTCACTGGGGACCTGGCCTGCAACCCAGGCATGTGCCCTGACCGGGAATCGAACCGGGATTGTCTGGTTCCCAGCCCGTGCTCAATCCACTGAGCTACACCAGCCAGGGCACCCTGGAATCTTAAAGGACATGAAGTCATTATCTAGGTCAAGTAGTTTGGAATGGCTGGAGCCAAAGAGTGTGAAATAGGACTTGGCAAAAACAGTTCTCACATTTCAAAGTGACACAGTCCCTTGGGAGGGCTGTTCAATGTGGGTTGCCAGCTGCCCACTCCACCACCATCCACCCCCCATACCTTGATTTTTAGATTTAGAGTCAGTAGGTTTGGGATGGGACCAGCAATGTGGTCACTGTGATAATACTGATCATTCTGATATTTTAGAAGGAATGTAGTGGAGAAGCTGAAAAGGAGTAATCTACACAGACATGGAAGAATTGAACTAATTTTCTACTGGTTACAGCGGTACTTGGTTGTAAAGTTTATGATGAATCTGTCCTATACTCCTTTAACTCAAGAATGTTTTAAGCTCTCGGCCCGGCTGGTGTGGCTCAGTGGATTGAGCGAGGGCTGGAAACCAGAGGGTCCCGGTTCAATTCCCAGCCGGGGCACATACTTGGGTTGCGGGCCAGGTCCCCAGTGAGGACCATGTGAGAGGCAACCATACATTGCTCTTTCTCCCCTCCCTTCTCCTCTCTCTGAAAATAAATAAATAAAATCTTTAAAAAAAAAAAGGATGTTTTAAGCTCTCATTTTATGGAAGAGCAATAGTAAGCTCAAATTCAGACTTTAGGGTTTATGTAACCCTGGATTTCTATGGAATATGGGGAGAATGTGTATGAGTCTGAACCACCAAGATAGGAGTGCCCAACTCTATCTTAGGATTTTTCTACTGCTTATGGGAGAGGATTTTTAAATTACAAGATTTTTAGAGCCTTGGGAGATAAGATCACAGGTAAGCTCCTGAAGCCAGACATTTAGAACGAGATTATAGGGGACCCTGACTGCCAGAGTTTTTATTTTATATTCCTTGACAAATTGTTTAATGTATACAAGCTCATTTCTGTCAATGAAAAATAGTTTACCTTCTGTCATTGGGTTGTTGTTGATTAAATGAAATAGCAACTGTTCCTGGTTTTCAGTGAATAATGCACAAAATTAACTTTCAAACCTTCCTTCAAAATTTTCAGACTATCTGGTTAAACCCTAAATTGCTTCTTACTTTTGGAATATAAACAAGATGTCAGTGGGACTATAAAAGTTATTGTAATACTGAGCAAGGCCCACAAAACTTCCATCACTTTTCTTATTCCCCAGATAAAAGTGGTTGGCAGTGACACATAATTTTTTTTAAAAATCAAGGAACTAAAGTCATTATGCAGATCACCCTTTTTATTCCCATCCTTAACCAAATCCAGAAAGAAAAAAGTACCTATTCTGAATGTTACTTTCTTCCAGGTTTTTTCTAAGGGCCGTCGAAAGTTGCATCCTATGAAAGGAAAAATGCTGGCATTATAAAACATGGATAGCATTTATGGTACACAGAAAAGAAAATTTAAAAATATGACAAGTTAAAGACCGATTTCTGTTTAAATGTAACATAAAATGTAAGTAGGTTTTAAAACAGTACTGTAGGGGAACTATTTGGTAAGTCACAGAAGTATGAACTGAGACTAGGATGGGTGGGGCTGTTGCACGTGGCTGTGCACTGCCAGCCAGAAATCCAGCCCGAGCTTTGTTTTCCAAGCCATCCACCTTGGTGCCTGGGGAAGCAACAGTATGCAGGCGCAACAGAGATCGAGAGGGCCCTAAATGCAAAGAGTTAGGGAATACAAACCCACAGTAAACCGTAAACTTTGAAATATGCCTACATACAAACTAGCTCCATAAATCACTGTTAAATTCAAATAGCTAATAAATAAGAAATAAAAAGTCAATGTGGTGTCAAAAAAGGCATAAACTAAACACTGCAGCCCTTTCTTGCCTTGAATATGATGTCTTTGGTGGAGGAGCTGCATAAGTAACAGTGTAAAAGAAAAAAAAAGTCAATCAACTCAGCAATATTAGAGCTCTTCCTTTTTGTCACACACAAGAATAATTATTAAAAGGAGATATCTTAATGCCTCTGAAGTCACCTTAGGTAAAAAATATGATCTATATAATGAGCCAGCATATGAGATGAGGGGGAAAGCTCACTGTTAGAAGCAATTAAAAGCACTTTAGCTCTGACCCATGTGGCTTGGCTGGGTGGACGTTGTTCTGCAAAGCAAAAGGTGGACAGTTCAGTTCCCAGTCAGAGTGTAACAGGGTGCAGCCAAGAGGAGGGCCCCCAAAGAGGGATTTGTAATGGGGTCCAGAAGAGCTTGGAGATAAATGGCTCCACACCACAGGGCCACACATGCCCTGAATGCTGGCAGCTGTGGTCAATTGTGGGAGGAACCAGAAATAAGGCTGCAGAGAAAGACTGGCGCTGGGGTTTAAACCCAGGCGGGGCAGCCATTTAGCGTCTCTTTTTGGGACCACACTGCTTGGGCGTCTTGTTGGAACCACGTGGCTTTGGAAGTGCTCACTTTCTGCCATGTGGATGGTGCCGGGAGGCTGTGTGAGATGGGGCAGAGGGAGAGGGAAGGACTGTGTGCATGTATGCATATTCTAAAGAACTTAAGTCTGTACAACTTCTAAATAAATAATAATTCCTTTCCTTTTACGTCTTTTTTTTGGCGGTGGGCAAAGCGAACCTGGTAACAGGGAGGAACCCCTGGGGAAAAAAAGAGGGATCTTTCATATCGTTCAGCTCTGGGCCCCCCCCGCGCCCCGTCTGTTCTGTAACAAGAGCACAAGCCTGGGTTACCCGTGCAGTGGCCCAGTTGGGGCAAGTACAAGAGGCAATCGATCGATGTTTGTCTCTCACATTGATGTTTCTCTCCCTCTCCTTTTTCCTCCCTTCCCCCTCTTTAAAAAGAAATAAATAAAATCTTAAAAAAAAAAGAAAAAGACAGTGAAAAGCACTTTACTCTTCAATTAAACATATGAAGAAATTCATCTAGAAGGCCAGGAATACAAGAAAGTAATTTTTAAAATCATTAATTTAATTGAGATAATTAATTCAGGTCACAAAGTCAGTAAGAGACCATGTTTATCTTATTAACAACTGTATAACAACACCTAGCACAAAGCTTAGGACATAGCAAGCACTCAAATATTTGTTGAATAAATTTTAAACTACAGATGCAAAACCTAATTTAAAATATACTTTAAACTCGATGACAATTCTTTTACACAATTAACAATTACTGTAATAAACAAATCCACACAATCCTTTCAAACGATGAATGGGATTTAACATTTCTATTGTTTTGGTTGACATTTCCTTATTAATCCTGTATCATGTAACTTCTTTAAGTGAATGATATAACTTTTCTCTCAGGGTTCAAAATTTGTGTGACCATTTGCTTAATTCATTTAGACTAAAATATTTTTTCCATCTCCAGCCATACCCATCTTGTATTCCTTCACAATGCTTATTCATGAAATATAATAATTACCTGTCTAATGCAAGCTTTTTCATTTCAAAAGCCGTTTTCACCTCTTCAATTTCATTTTCCAGGTCTTCAATTTTACTATCAAAGAAGCATGAATAAAAGAATTTCAGCAATATCAGAAGCCACTATTGGAATAAATGTATAAAGTAAACTTTTAAAAAAAGAAAAATGCCTCTATCTAAACAAAAGTATTTTATAGGCTCACCATACCAATACACTTACAGATTTGGCAAACTGATGCCTCCTGGGACATTCTGATAAATATCTTGTTAAGGGACAATGCCAAAAATGCTAATAGGATTGCTCATGTATATGTAAGTCTACATCCCATATCAACAAGTTCTCAGTACACACATGACAAATTACTTGGGAAGTAAAGGGGAAAAAAAAGAAAGACAATGTTATAAGATGGATATTATTATTAAATCTTTGGTAAAAACCACAAATAAAATTTGAAATATGACATACGTTTCAATTTGCTTTTCTGGAATGATTTCTTCTGGAGTTTTTTCTTCATCTACAAATAAATAAGTTTTTTATTTAAATTTTTTTAAATTGATTGATTCTGGAGAGAGAAAGGGGGAAAGAGAAAAATACACCGATTTTCTGTTCCACTTATTTATGCATTCTCTGGTTTATTCTTTTTTTTTTAAAGATTTTATTTATTTATTTTTAGAGAGAGGGGAAGGGAGGGAGAAAGAGAGGGAGAGAAACAGCAATGTATGGTTGCCTCTTACATTGCCCTCACTGGGGACCTGGCCTGCAATCCAGGCATGTGCCCTGACTGGGAATCGAACTGGGACCCTTTGGTTCCCAGCCCGCGCTCAATCCACTGAGCTACACCAGCCAGGGTCTGGTTTATTCTTATATGTCCCCTGACTAGGGATTGAACTCACAACATTGGCATATCAGGACAATGCTCCAACCAACTGGGCTATCTGGCCAGGGTAATTTTTTTAAAGATTTTATTTACTTATTTTTAGAGAGAGGAGAAGGGAGGGAGAAAGAGAGGGAGAAACCGAAATGTGTGCCCTGACCGGGAATCGAACTGGGACCGTCTTGTTCCCAGCCTGCGCTCAATCCACTGAGGTACACCAGCCAGGGCTTGGGCAGGGTAATTTTTTGAAGCTAGCAATGTTTTAGAACAGTGCTGTCCAGAAATATAATGTAAGCCACAAATACGAACCAAACGTGTAATTTTATTTTCTAGTTTCCACATTACTAAAGAAACAAGTCAAAATGATTTTAATATAGCTTATTTAACCCAAGAGATACAAAACAGTATCATTTCAACATGTAATCAATTTAAAGTTACTAATGAAATATTTCACAATCTTTTCTTCTGCGCACATTTTACACTTATAGCCCTTCTCAATGAAGACTCAGTGAAGACATTACAAGTGTTCAACAGCCACAGAGCTAGTGTCTACTATATTGGACAGAATAGTTTTAGAATTATAGAAAATAAAAGGGAGTAAAAACTGAACAAGATCAACATAAAAAATTGACTGTATGTTTATACAAATTGGAAATTAAAATTTAACAATACCATGTACAATTGCATCAAAAACATGAAATATGCCCTGGCTGGTGTGGCTCAGTGGATTGAGTGCTGACCTGCAAACCAAAGGGTTGCTGGTTCAATTCCCAGTCAGGGTACATGCCTCTGTTGTGGGCCAGGTCCCCAATAGGAGGTGTTCAAGAGGCAAGCACACATTGATGCTTCTCTTCCTCTCTATCTCTCTCCCTTCCCCTCTCTAAAAATAAATAAAATCTTTAAAAAATAAATAAATAAAAAAAAACCCATGAAATACTTAAGAATCAATTCAACAAAATATGTGCATGACCTCTACGTTGAACAATACCAAATATTTTAATGGGAAAGACATACCATGTACATGCATTGGGAGAGCCAACACTGCTAAGGTAAATATTTCCCCCATATTGATCTAAAGATCATAATCAAATCCCATTCAGAATTCCATCAATTTATAGAAATTGTTCTATAGAAAAAAAAAAAAGCTGATTTTAAAATGCATACAGAAATGAAAAGGACCTAGAATAGTCAAAACCATTTTGACAACAAAATCAGGGGACTTACAGTAGCTGATATCAAGATTTACTATATAGCTACAGTGATTAAGGCAGTGTGGTACTATTGTAAGCACAGACAAATGCCCATGGGAACACAGGAAAGAGGCCAGATATAGACCCACACATATACAATGGAGACAGAAAAGTCTTTTCAACAAATAGTGCTGGCAAAACTGGATTTCCATATGGAAGAAAATGAACCTTGACCCCCTTAGCTCACACCATACACAAAAATTAACTAGAAAACCAGACCTGAATGTTAAACCTAAAACCATAAAACTTCTAAAACAAAACATAGGAGAAAATCTTTCTGACCGCGAGGTAGTAACAGATTTCTTAGATAAAAACTCAAACTTAGTCCAACAATTCAATAAAAAAATGGGCAAAGATTTGAACAGATACTTCATAAAAGTAGATTCATATATAAATTGCCAATAAACACATGAAAAGATACTTAGCATGATTAGTTAGTAGGAAATATAAAGTAAAGCCACATGAGATACCACTTATTTGAATGGGTAAAATTTAAAAAGACTGTCAGTACCAAGTTTTGAAGAGGACATCGAGTAACTGGAAATCTCAGATGCTGCTGAGGGAATGTACCGTTAACACTATAGTCATTTTAGCTGTTTGGCAGTTTCTCAAAAAGTTAAGCATATGCTTATCATGTGAACTGCAACTTCAGTTTCAGGTATTTAACCAAGAGAAATGAAAACAAATGTCCACAAAAGAAACAAGTACAAACAACAAATGTCCATAGCAGCTTTACTTAAAATGAGCAGAAACTGCAAACAATTTAATGTCCATCAGCAGGTGAATGGATAAACAAATAGTGATACAGTCATCATGGAACACATTCCACAATAAAAAGAAATGAATTACTGAAACAAACAGCATGGATGAATCATAAAAGTACTATGCTGTGTAAAAGTAGCCAGACACATTGGGAATGACTACTAACAGGTACTAGGTTTCTTTTTAGGGTGGTGGAAAGTAGTCCTAATGGTTGCATAACATTGTAGGGGGAAAATGTATATATATATATATTTACATTTACTTATTTTTTAAAAGATTTTATTTATTTATTTTTAGAGAGGGGAAGGGAGAAAGAGAAACATCAGTGTGTGGTTGTCTCTCCTGTAACCCCTACGTGACCCACGACCCAGGCATGTGCCCTGACTGGAATCCAACCTGCAACCCTTTGGTTCACAGGCCGCACTCAATCCGCTGAGCCACACCAGCCAGGGCAACATTGTGAATATATTAAAAACTACTGAAATATACATTTTAAAATAAATTTTATGTTATGTCAATTCTCAATGAAAAGATTTCTGACACAAAAAATACATATCCTGTAATTCCATTAACATCAAATTCTAGAATACTGCTGTTCAATACAACTTTTTGTGATGATGGAAATGTCAAATAACTGGTTTTTTTAATGGTAAAATAATCATTTTTAGATAAGTACCTTCATTCAAAGACTATAACCTAACTTTTCATGGCTTGCTTTAAATTTGTCTACTCCTTTACTCCTAGACATTCTATAATATGGACTACTAAATCTACTCAAGTTTTCAGATGTCACAACCCTTTAAAAATGAAAGTATCTATTATAGGGAAAATCAGGACTGACCGTTTGAGAAGGGAGACTCTTTCTTATCATTTGATTTTAGCTCTTATGTCACCTTCTCAGAGGAGCCGTCTTGATCACCCTTATCTGTCACTGCACCCTATTTCCTTCATCATACTGACCACACTTCATAACTATCTCATATGTTTCTTCGCTTACCTGTTTTGCTACAGAGAATTTAAGATTCATGAGGGCAAAGTGTGTCTTGTTCAACACTGTATCTCCATGCCTAGCATGGAGGCAGGGACACATCGGAGACTTAAAAGGAGTAAAATGAATGCAGGAATACCTACAGAGATAAATACTCAATGGTCCAAATTTTGAATAGTTTTTCACTTACACCCTGTCCTCTAAGATAGATTATCCTTTATGATTATGTGGGCTTTCATGCAAAAACATTAGCTCATCTCTAAGGTAAACATCATAGGTTTAATTCAAAAAGCGTGAGGCCTGGAAATAAGGGGACCATTTGCTCTGTAAGGGAGTGGACAGTGACCTACTGGCCATCTTTGAGGTAAGCATTACTGATATAATGGAAGGGTCACGGCTTTGGAGGCAAGAAGGCCTGGTTCATATACTAGCTAATTTTTTGGTTGTAGTAAGCAGAAAAGAAGCTATGGGCCTCATTTTTATAGTTAAATTTTTTTGTTTGTTTTCTTTTGCATAAAAAGACTTTAGAAACCCAAGAATATCCCATGGAAAACATAGCAGAACTGCTGCTGATCTATAGCTGTGAAATAAATTTGAGCAGAGTCTAAAAATTACCTAAGTTCAAACATAGATTCAGGTGAAGGGACTCAGACATCTATGAGATTCCTTATTTCAATAGTATTGAATAACAATTCTTGAGTCAACTTAATGTATTATTTGATTTTATTCTTTAAGCCTATTTCATAGAGAAAACGAGGTTCACCAAGCCTGCCTTTGTGGGCCAAGGGCCCATGAGTCAGGTGGCAATAGGCGATTATTGCTTCTGGAGGGTAAAACCCATCATTTTACTACTCTCTTGGTCCCAGAGACTTCTGAATTAATAATTTTGAAAGATAAATGAAAAGTTTTTGTGTTTAGAATAAAAAATTGTCATTCATGTCTTTAAGCTGATCCCCCTTTGCCTCTCATTCCTATTACCCAGTGCTTCTCAAAGTACAGGTCTCAGATCACTTGCTTCATAGTTATATGACCTGCTAATTCAATCTTCAAGTTGATGGTTGCAGGTTCTATGATTCCTTAAGCCCATCGGGTTCTCTCAGTTCTCTCTGATCAATAGAACTTAATTGCATTGCTTTGTTATTTAGATATAACAATATATTTCCTGACATATTTCCTGCATCCCTAACTAGTTCTGGAAGGTCTGGGTAAGCCTGCTCTTTGCCTTCTTACGTGGTATAATACAGCATTATGCTGCCACTCCTACTCCTATTCCCTAAGTAGGTAACTTTTTGTAAAGTCGACTGTCTTTTCCCTAGAGTACGCATTAAATTCACAAAACCTTATTTGAAAATGCAGATATGCCTGGACAGTGTGGCTCAGTTGGTTGGGCATCACCCCACAAAGCAAAAGGCCCTCTGTTAGATTCTTGGTCCAGGCACATGCCTGGTTTGCTGGTTCAGTCCCCGATCGGAGTGTGCACAGAAGGTAACCAATGTTTCTCTCCCTCTTTTTCTCCCTCCTTCCCTGTCTCTAAAAATAAATATATTGGTTTTCAGAACCGGTTTCAAAGAGAGATGCCAAGGGGGTTGACCTGCCTTAGAGATCAGGAGTTGAAACATAATTTAGATTAGGTTATACTTTTGTAAGAAATATTCAAACCCATAGAGAATTTTTATGAGTTTATTTGAGACAAACTGATGACAATTTCCAGGAAGTAAAACCTTAATGAGTTGAGAAAATGCTCCAGAGAATGGCAGTTACACACATTATTTTATACATTACAATCAAAAGAGAAGAGGATGGTGCCTATTGTTTGAGGAGTCCAGAAAAAGAGAAATTATTTTTGCAAAGGCATGTTATCAGCTATTGTTTCAGGAACGGGAGGTATAACCCACCTTGACTCCAGAAGGCCATAAGCAGTTCCACCTTAGTGCCTCAGGAGGACTGCAAGCAATCAAGATGGTACCTGAGCTATTTCGCTCCAGGGAGAGAAACCCACCAGACACTGCACAAGACATAGATAAAGACAACTGCCCAGGGCACAGATTAAAGAATGCTGAAGCCTTTTTTAGTTGATTAACTTTTTCCTTGTGTTCCAGATCCCTTATCTACAGTTTTCCTCTCCTTATGAAAAGAGTTGGTTGAAAATGGGATTTAAGATGGTCTGGTAGTATACAAACCCACCATCTTTTCAGATCACTGGCCATTTGAATAGAGCGCCCATAAAGATTCAAAATACATAGATAGATAGATAAATAAATAAATAAATACAATCTTTAAAAAAAGGAAATGCAAATACTTACTTGCATCAACCATTGATTTATATTCCAAAAGTTGTTGTTTTGTCTGTGCTCTCAGTCTGAAAACAGATAAAAAGAAGAGAAAGTCATATATTTATTGAGGTTTTACTACTTACCGTATGATAAAGTAACTCATATTTTGGAAGCTAATACAACAATATAAGCATAAATAAGCATTATTAAAGTCTTCTAGTTTTGCCTTTTATTTAAAATGAGCATAAAAAATTTTAAGGCCTCAGAGGAAGACAACAAAATGGAATGCAGTAGAAAACAGCATCTGTGAGGAAAAGCTAAAAATCTGATTTTTAAATGTATCCTTTTTGCTTTATTTTTTGAATTCATTGGGGTGATACTGGTTAATAACATTATATAGGTTTCAGGCATACAACTCTACAATACATCACTTATATATTTACATTTTTTCTTTTTAACTGAATGTATCGGGGTGACATTGGTTAATAAAATTATATTTAAATTTATTCTTAATAGGCCACAGTGAAGTGGGGCTTAATAAGAAATGCTACACAAAAAACTAGATAAAAATGGGAAAGTCTGCAAACACTGATGAGTTTACAACCAGATTGTAAAGCACAGGAGATCCAGAAAAATAACAGATACTAATTCTTGGATAGGTAAGTAAACATAGTTTCTTAGTTGTCTTATGATTCTACTTAATTTAAAATCATACATAAAATAAGTAGAAAAGCAATGGCTAAATGGTAATTAGTTAAGCTGTACTTACAAGATGTTTCACACTTACATGGTAGTTTCATAAAATGGAAACTGTTGCTTTGTGACTTTGAGACCTTTTTAAGAAGAGCCCTGGCTACTATGGCTCAGGGGATTGAGCGCCGGCCTGCAAACCGAAAGGTTGCGGGTTGGACTCCTGGTCAGGGCACATGCCTGGGTTGAGGTCCAGATCCCCAGTTGGAGCATGAGAGAGGCAGCTGAATCACCGTATCTCTCACAAGTGCTTCTCTCCCTTCCCATCTCCCTAAAAATAAATAAATAAAATCTTAAAAGTAAAAAAAGAAGCTAAGACACATTAGACAAATTTCTAAAGCTCCATGGCAGTTTATTATGTTTCAAAATTCCAAACGAAAAGAGCCATTTGTTAGGTGTTATATCTGTAATGTTTTAGTATTTTATATTGCAAGTAGGAGGGAATATTTATTATTAATTAATTAATTAATCATCTTGTAATCCTCAACCGAGGACATGTTTATTGATTTTTGAGAGACGGGAAGGGAGGGAGGAACATTGATGGGTTGCTCTTATACATGCCCCAGCCAGAGACCTAACGGCAACCTAGGCATGCCCTGACTGGAATTGAACTCACGACCTTTCGGTTTACAGGACTACGCTCCAACCAACTTAACCACACAGCCAGGTCATAAGGAATGTTTAAAATGAGCTCCTGATTTTTATTAGCCAAAGCAGTGGTGAACCTGACAAGCAGTTACAGTGCTTATTTTTTAAAAATCCCTTTGTTATGATTTAGAATGATCAGCGAATTTCTTTTGTAAAGGACCAAGTAGTAAATATTTTAGGATTTGTGAGTCATATGGTCTGTGTTGTAATTACTGAATTCATCCCTTGTAGCAGGAAAGCTGTGTTAAGTAAAAATAAGATTTTACTTAAGGGTAATGAAACTTGAATTTCATATAATCTTCACGTGTTATCCAATATTCTTCTGGTAAATTTTCCCCCAATTCTTAAAAATATAAAAACTATTCTTAGCTTGAGGGGGTCACACAAAAACACGCAGTAATGTGGACTTGGTTGCCCACTGGTTTAAAAGATTGATGTCCCTTCTCAGCAAACCTTCCCCCTAGCAACTGCTTAGTGGAAAGGCATAAAAACCACACCCTGTTGATAGAAAATATAACAAATAAAAATATAAAAAAAACCTTCTGGATTGAGAAGAGCTGTAGCGCTAAAATAAAGGGGCGAGGCAACCTCCCCCAGTAGCTCAGGGCTTGGATGCACCCCACAAGCCGCTCGAAAATCGCAGCCCCAAGGGGGTAAAGGGATAAGAAAGGGAGGGGGAGAATAAACCTGGGAAAGCTCTAAGAGCACAGTGCTGAACGCTTGCCCCAAACTATCTCATTTAACCTCTTTAGCAACTGTGATAGGAAGGTGTCACTTCCACCCTCCTCTTCTTTTCCAAGACGACGAACGGAGTGTAAGGAACTATTATCGAATGATGCAGTCACACAGCCTTCATGGACTGAGTCTGAATTCGAAACCTTTCGGCCATTCACCGCGAAAGACTAAGCTCTTTGGCCACGGCCCGCCGCGGGCCAGAGGGAGCAAACAACCTGAGCAGCAGGGTCATTTGGTCCTCTGGATGCTTCTGGGCGCCAGCGCCCGGCGGCAGTCCGCCCTCCTCTCCGGAGTTCGCGGGCGGGGCGGCAGCTTGCTTCTCCAGTTGCTTTTCCATCCTGGCTCCCACGAAGAGCTACTGCACAGAACCAAACAGAAGTTCTCAGAAGGGGACGCTCTTCCCGCCACCAAATTGACGCCCGGAAGGGGCCGCAGAGCCGGCGCGTCCCGCCCTGCCTCTTCCGCCCTACGGGCCCGCCCCTTCCGCCTGGTTCTTCGGTTGCCTCAGTTGCCGTTGTCTCTTTTATCTTGGCTCTACTACTTTAAAGTCGATATAAACAACTAGTACAAGTTTGAAGAACTTTAATTAAGCGCCATCTCTTCCGAGTACTTGGCAAGAGGCTGGGCTATAACCGTTTGGGACACTCGCGGGCGCTGTCGGGAACCGCAACCTAGAGGGTAAAACCCCGACATAAATTGCTTATTCAGCGGTCGGTCTGGGACATAGGGTCTTCTGGACAGCTGGTTTTGTTTGTTTGTGGGGTTTTGTTTTTTTTTTTAACCCATGTTGGCACTCCCTGTTCACCCGCGGCGTTGGAAAACGGTAGGCTGGGAAAGAAATACTAGAGGTTTAAGAAGAATTTGAGCTGAGCTCCTAAGGTCCAGGCCCCTCGTTTGGCCGAGAAACGAGTGGCCCAAGTTCAAAGATACCCACGCCCCACTACGAGGCAGAGCAGATACTTGAACCCCAGACATCTAGCGTGAAACTCCCTTATCAGTAAAATTCGTACTCCTAACAGAGTTAGGTGCCTCTAAGTGTCAGGTTGATTCGACAGCTTACAAATGAGCTTTCTTAACTGGCCAGTGTGCGGGTGCAGGACCTATAAATGCCTGGTAGAGATAGTTTTTCATTAGGGAAGGCGGTGTTAGGGACACTATCCTAGCGGCGCAAGCCCAGCAACACGGATCTCTTCATCCTTCCATAGCTAGTTTCCTGAGTTGTACTTGTTCACATACCTCCCCTTTCTTCTTCTCCTTTATTAAATACGGTTCTTGGCAAAAGGTTCAAAAGGCACTGTAGGATGTAAATATGCTAACTTCGCCACTCGTACCCTCAAATTCCTGAAAGAACATTTTGTTTCCTTTAATTTTTTTACACAGAAGTGATCCTACTCTAATTTACCCGAAATGTCTTCCAAAATCAATCTCATCCTTTTAAACAGTTGGCTATCAGGTGCCCACTGGCCAAATTTGGGACAAAGACAATGTCGTAGCTCCCCAATCTGAGCATACATCAGAATTGCTGGTTAAAACAGATTGTTAGGCCCCAAATCACTGAGTTGCATTACTAACAAGTACTAGGTGATATTGATATTGCTGGTTGGGGACACTTTTAAGAACCACTGCAGTAATAGGGTTTTAACAGTAACGTCTGCCCTGGTTGGTGTGGTCCAGTGGATTGAGCGCAGGCTTGCGAACCAAAGCGTCACCAGTTCAATTCGCAGTTAGGGCACATGCCGGGGTTGCGAGCCACGTCCCCAGTGGGTTGGCGTGAGAAGCAACCGCACATTGATGTTTCTCTCCCTCTCTCCTTCCCTTCCCCTCTCTGAAGAATAAAATATTTAAAAACAAACAAAAAAACCCAAATTAACTTCTTTAAAGAAAATTCAGAGTAAACAGAAGTGCTCTTCACAGCTTTCTCTGCTTTAGGAACACCAGACAGTACTTCAGTACTATATTTGGGGACCACTTTAAAAAGTGAAATTATAAAAATAAATAAAAATAAAGCTTTTTTTTTTAAAGATTTTTTTTTAAATTTATTTTTAGAGAGAGGGGAAGGGAGGGAGACAGAGGGAGGAGAAACAGCAATGTATGGTTGCCTCTCACATGGCCCTCACGGGGACCTGGCTCGCAACCCAGGCATGTGCCCTGACTGGGAATCGAACCGGGACCGCTTGGTTCCCAGCCCGCGCTCAATCCACTGAGCTACACCAGCCAGGGCAAATAAAGCTTTTTATAAGCCTAATCTCCAATGCAATTAAAAATCACTAATATAAAGGTGTCTGCCCATGTGAGAGGCAAACATACATTGCTGTTTCTCTCCCTCTCTGTCTCCCTCCCTTCCCCTCTCTCTAAAAATAAATAAAAATAAATCTTAAAAAAAATAAATAAAAAGATGTCTGACAAAAAATCCTTTCCTGAGATGTTTATTGATTTTAGAGAGGAAGGGAGGGGTACAGGAGGAGGGAGAGTCAGTCACATAGACCAGTTCTCATACTTGCCCCAACCAGGGATTGAACCCACAACCTAGGTATGTGCCCTGACCTGAATCAAACCAACCTTTTGGTGTACGGGAGGATTTTCTGACCGACCCACTAGGGAAGGGCCTGACAAATTTTAAGAAGAAACTACTTAGAAAATGAGCACTTAAATATTTATCTCCCAAAAAGAACCCCAAAAGAAATTATAAGTTAACAAGAAACTGATGAAAAGGATTACTTCAGAAACAAGCTATTTCTTTCAGAGAAAAATGTAAATACTTTTACTATTAAAATATATTGTAAAATTAGAAAATAACCAATAGAAAATCAGATGGTGAGAATGAACATAGAAGCTAAAACTATGGAACAAAGATGGTAGAAATTTTTAACACCAAACACTGATTTTTTTTTTAATTTTTTATTTTTAGAGAGGGGAAGGGAAGGAGAAAGGGAGAAAAACATCAATGTGTGGTTGCCTCTCTAGTGTCCCCTACTGGGGACCTAGCCCCCATCCCTGGAATGTGCCCTGACTGGGAATTGCACCAGTGATCCTTTGGTTCTCAGGCCGATGGCTCAATTCACTGAGCCACAGCAGCCAGGGCTGATTCTTTCAAAACACCGATAAAGACCAATACCATGGCCAAATCTGATTAGAAAACAAAAGTATTTAATATCAGGAATGAGAAAGAAAATAAACTATAATACAGAAAAGATTAATTATATCATGCACCTCTATAGTTATAATTGTAAAAATCAAGGATGGATAATAGAAATGGAAAAAAGACCCCTAATAGACCAAAGGGCCATGGAAAACTACCATTTAAACAGTTCCAGGTCAAATAACTTCATAGTTAATTTAGTTAGTTTTCAATGAACGAATAAGGATTTCAAATTATAAAGACTTGAAGATGAAAATCTCTTTAATCCACCTTTAAGCTAGTAGAATAAGAGAAAACCCAAAAAACGGTAGCAACAAAAACAGCCAATTTCTCATATGAGATGCAAAATTTTTAAAATTAAACATTACCAGATTAAGTCTATCATGAGCAAGAATTCATTTCACTTTAGGAAACCTGTAACAAGGCTTATTATATCAAATTAAAAGAGAAAAACCCTAATGATATAATAAGCTGAAACAGTAAATGAAATTGCACAGCTTTGCCTATAATTCTAAATGAATAAAAAATACTTAAAAAATAAAGATCACTTAAAGACTGACAGCAAAAATATTAAATGGTAAAAATACCTGAAATGTCCAATCAAGGAACAAGTCAGAGATCTACCAGTTATCAATGATTATTTTGGATATTCTAATACAATACCATAAATGTTGAAAAATAAAATTTTTGGATTTAAGGCCTAGAAAATGCCACTAAAAACAAATCAAGTAAGAAAATTGATGTCAGCTGGATAAGAAAAATACACTGAGCAATAAAAGATAAAGGGTAAATTAGATTATACTCATAATAGTGGCAGAAAACTTAAACCCAATAATAAACTTGAGGTGGAGGGGGCAAAGGAGGAAAAATTGGGACAACTGTAATAGCATAAACAATAATATAATTTAAATCCACTCCCCCCCCCCCCGAGATAATAAGTTTGACATCCTGTCATGCAACACACATTCATGGGAAACCTGGTGCTAAACCATTCGTAGACGAACAGACAAAACTCCCCAAAACTTGACAGGAAAAGTGCAGCAATTACATAATTAAATCCTATTGCTCTATTTAAGGATATGCAACAAGACTTGATGGAGAAAAATGTTTCTGGGTAGGGACAATGTAAGTCCATTTCAACCTAGGGCATAATGTACTATATATATAATATACAGTCAAAATTTCAAAAGCTTTTTGGTAAAAACATAATTTTAAAGTTCATATGTGTTTGAAAATTGCCCCCTCATATTTAAAAAATAGTATAGCCTCATCTTACCAGGTAATATAGTTTTACATTGTTTATCACAGAAAAAAACAAGTAGACCAGGGAGCAGTAGATGGGCATTAATGTTTCAGTTCAGCTGGACAGGATGATTTTAGTCATATGGTACTGGCATGAATAAGCACCCATCTGGAAGAATCCTACCTCATATCACAGCAATTACAAGTCTAAATGGATAAATTTTTTAATTTTAGAAGATATTTATGGTTTTGGGATGGAGATGACTTTAACAATGAAAATCCAAAAGCAACTACAGAAAAAATAGATTTGGTAATATAAAAACTGTAAATGCATGGCAAACAGCATTAACAGTCAAAGGGCAAATAAGAAGCCAGGAAAGCCTTGCATATTGGTAAGTTAGTAGACAACAAAAATTTATTCAAGTAGCCATTAGAAGTATAAATTAAAGCAACAAACAATATTTTTTTGCCAAATTCACAGAAATTGAAGAGAATGATTACCATTAGTTCTGGCAAGACTGCAGAGAAAACAAGCACTTTTATACATTACTAATGACACTGAGTCACCTGGCAGCACCTGCTAGAAGTGAGAACACACACACACTCTTGGGAGAACCCAATATGTGTTAAAAAATGACATGGTATTTAGTAATATTTAAACAGCACAATGGAGAAGAAAATAAACAATCTGAATGTCAACAGAATGATTGACTAAATTACAGTATACTATGGAATGTAATACTGAAATACAGGTGAGGGCTATAATACAAGTGGAAAAGAATTGCTGAGTAAATAGAACGATTTCATTTTTTAAAATCTCCACAATTTACATGCATGTCTATATTTATAGAAGTCAGGAAAAGATAGACCCCAAAGTTCAGGTGGATAGGATTGAGATGTAGGAAAGTTGGGGGAGGGGTAAAATAAACTTTAAGATACTTCTATATGTTTAATAAGGAGCCTCTTTTATTTTCTCAACCAATAAAACAAAAAGTCAAGTAGGTTAGGAATATAGATTAGAGTTCTTGTTTTTCCAAGTTAAAAGTTGATACTACCCTGGCTGTTGTAGCTCAGTGGATTGAGCGTGGGCTGGGAACCAAAGGGTCCCGGTTCGGTTCCCCGTCAGGGCACATGCCTGGGTTGCAGGCCAGGTCCCCAGTGAGGGCCATGTGAGAGGCAACTATGCATTCCTGTTTCTCTCCCTCTCTGTCTCCCTCCCTTCCCCTCTCTCTAAAATAAATAAATAAAATCTTAAAAAAAAAAAAGTTGATACTAAACTTGATAATTTAAGAAATAGTGGTAAAAGTAGGTTACTAGATTTATGGCAGCAACCACCAGAAGAAATAGAAAACAGGGGACTAGGTATGAAGTAGACTTTTACTTAAGCAGAACAAGCCAGCAAATTCTCCAAGATAACTGGGCTTACATGCAGTATGCTCGGTGAAAATAAAGAGTTTTGAATGCCTGCACGACCTCAGTAATTCCTATTAATAAAGTAAAAGTCTGGTACATAAAACAAGAACTACATAAGCAACAATTATATATATGTTAGTTGGGTTCCCAAGGTTAACTGAAAGCACTTTTTATATCCTATATTCCCCACCATATTTTTAAGACACCTTTTAAGGTACCCTACAGTAGGAAGTAGCCACATTAAAATGAACTAAAGTATAAGAATTAAAAAGGACAATAGCTTTATTAAAAGTAAATAAATGTAACATATAATATATACAGATAGCACATGGTGCCAGTTGTATTTGCAGATATTACTGTACTCCAACTCAAGTTCACAAGTTACACCTTTGCCACAGCTTTGGCTAAATCTTGAACTAGTGCAGAATTCAGCTGTGCTAGAGTGCTGATCTTAGCATGCTTAGATGCACCATACTTGTTCTTGATAGTCTGCAAGAGAAAAGCATAGTAATTAATGAAGAAAAAGAGGAAAACATAAAATTTAGTGGTACAGATATTCATATAAAACATTAAATTCTTAAAAATAAGCTATGCACTTGCAGGCATGAAGTCTTAATTATTATTATTATTATTTTTTTAAATTTTTTTTTAAAGATTTTATTTTTATTTATTTTTAGAGAGAGGGGAAGGGAGGGAGACAGAGAGGGAGAGAAACAGCAATGTATGGTTGCCTCTCACACGGCCCTCACGGGGACCCGGCCTGCAACCCAGGCACGCGCCCCGACTAGGAATCGAACCGGGACCCCTTGGTTCTCAGCCCGCGCTCAATCCACTGAGCTACACCAGCCAGGGCAAGTCTTAATTATTTTTACTTTCCCCACAGACTCCTGAAGTGTCACCGATGGACTCACCATATGCTTTGTAAGCCCACGATTCACCATGACTATATTCTTAGCGAGGTGCTGCATAACTGTAAGAAGGGATTCTTCAGTGTATGACAGGTAATGCTGTAGAACTGGTGTCTAAGACAACAAAAGTTAATGTTAAAAATGCTTATCAACAATGGCTTTCATAAAATTTCTAGATGTTATTCAAGAAGGTAGGGAGATAGATACTGTATGACTGATTATAACTGAAATTTAAGACAAGCTTAAGACCCCTCTTGCCCTAGACACTCTTCCTTCATGCTTCTCTTGTATCCTCTACTCAAATCAATACACTTTTGTAATCGCTGACTTGTCCAGCCTAGATCTGAATTTCTTGAGACCCACTTTCTCTGTTCCTAGGCCTAGAGTAGCACATGGCACACAGAAATTCTTGTTGAATCAATGAATATGAATAAACTTCTAGTATGTCATTTGACCTGCTTGAACTTCTCCATCTATAAGGAGTATCAGTTGCTCTGCCTTTCTCAAAGGGATACAGAAAGATGAAATCAGGTAATGAAACGAAGCATTCTATGAAGACATCACAAACAGGATATCATCTTTAATCATTCCCTCCATAGATGTCATATTTAGGAACCGTTTGAACTGTCCTTTAGTGAAAACAGTTCTGTACTCAGGCAAATACTATTTACAATTTACAAGCCTAGGGCAACCTAAGATCTGTGAGACAGAACTTACCCATTCACCATTATCGAGAATTTTCAGTGCTAAACAAAAAGCTCCTGCTGCAACCTGAGAAGGAGGAAAGTGCACCATATCGTAGTCTAACATACTTAATTCCATCAGGTATTTGGCCAAAGTATGCTGCTCAACATCAACCTGGAACAAAATCCACACACAGGTCACTGAGCTGTCAGAAAATTTTGTCTTGGCAATAACCAGTATGCCCATAATTGTAGCTATGAACTCTCCAGTGTAATTGCCCATGGAAGGTCTTAATATTAATATACAGCCTGACTGGAAATAAATGTTTATCCCTTCCCCATGTAGTTTGGTATGTCAGTTGAATTATATCTGCTTCATCAGCAGTATTCTCTTAATGTACCACATCAAAGGTTTCTCAGGAAATCTATACCTCTCCAATCTTAGATGCTCTCCGAAGGAAATGCAGGGGTAGAGGGCGGCCCAGACTAAAATTTAAAGCTCTCAGAATCTTCATTTCCATTTGTCTGATTTGGAGCTTAGTGTAGGTGTTGTCAGTTACAAAGGCAAAGTCACCAATTTCTGGAGGGTACATTTCTTCATATTTGCTGGCAATAAACATGGCGGTGACACCAACCAGCTGCAGCATCTTCTTGGGCACCAAATTATTCTGCAATGGGAATTTCAACTGGATGAATAATATGTATTTAAAAAAGGAGATACCGAGCTATGAAAGAGGTGGGGAAGACATATTCCCAGAGCAAAATCTCTGACACTCTATCCCCCAAAACAGAGTTTAGCTGAAAAGGTCTGTTTTTTATGACTCAGCTAGGACCCTGGAAGAGAGAACCCTAAATTACTGAATTATGCTCACCTGCATGAACCGATCAATAATAGAAACAGTCATATACATAGTCTCCTGCAGTAATCTGAATTTCATTTGAACCTGCACCAGCCAATCAATTAGAATGGCTCTCATGTTTCCAGTGACTTCACGACCCAGAAGGTATTTTGGTCTGACTGCCTGCTCTTCCTGCAAAAGAAATGGTGATTTTCAGAAGCAAGACTCCATGTGACATTTCTGATCAGAAATATTAGTTACCAGAATAGCTCTGGAGAATTTAGAATTTCTAACAGTCCTTAACTTAATTATTCATGTGGTCACTACAAAAAGCATGCAAACATTAAGTACAACAGTGGGGCAGGTTTTTCCTATTGGCAGATCTTATGTTCAACTCATCATTGCCCCCTACTGGCCCACACTCTGTACCCACTTACTCCCAAATAAAGATACCCTACTATCATCTCCCGTCCTTTCACCTAAGGCTCTAAACCCAGAATCTGAGCTTTATGAAGCAGAGAAAAATAGCAGCAGCTCTCAGATCAGCTTGAACCCATGGGCTACCACCATACTCCTGCCTGGGGGTTTAAACCCCCAAAACACCACACATAAGGAGAGTGAACGATCAAGGCTCAGCACATACATCTGCTAAATCCACTCCTCCAAAATTGGAATACAAACTTTTTAAAAAGGGAGAAGAAACTCAAAGCAGAAGGCTGTTCCTGACAAGGAAGTCATCTTAGAGGACAACTGTGTAGAAAATAGAGATGCCCCAGCCCTGGCTGGTGTGGCTCAGTGCATTGAGTGCAGGCCTGTGAACCAAGGGGTTGCTGGTTTGGTTCCCGGTCAGGGCACATGCCTGGGTTGCAGGTCAGGTCTCCAGTTGGGGATGTGCGAGAGTCAACCACACGTTGATGTTTCTTTCCCTCTTTAAAAAAAAAAAAAGAAAGAAAATAGAGATGCCCCCAACAGGCAAGAGACTGAAAATGTTAATGATGCCAGGGGTTAGAGCATGCATGATGAAAAATTGGGTAAATCCCAGTCGGGGTACATGCCTGGGTTGTGTGCCAGGTCCCTGGTGGGGGCCACACATGGATGTTTCTCTCTCTCTCTTTTTCCCTCCCTTTCCTTCTGTCTAAAAATAAATAAATAAAATCTTAAAAAAAAAAAAAAATTGGGTAAATCTAGCCCTGGCTGGTGTAGCTCAGTGGACTGAGCGCAGGCTGCAAACCAAAGGGTCACAGGTTCAATTCCTAGTCAGGGCACATGCCTGGGTTGCAGGCCAGGTCCCTAATGGGGGCCACGTGAGAGGCAACCACATATTGATGATTCTCTCTGTCTCCTTCTCCCTCCCTTCCCCTTTCTAAAAGTAAATAAATAAAATCTTAAAAAAAAAATTTGGTAAATCTGACAACTGTAGCATACAGTTGTTAGCATACAGAATGCTTTTTTGGGGAGAGGGGAGGGCAAATGCCACTAATGAAAAGTTTTAGAAGTGGGATGAAATAAAAGAAAACCCAAAACTTTAGTTGGATACAAAAGAAGTTCCACTGAACCAAAATGTTTTGTGTTGGGGTGATTATAGTTTTTCCAGAGTTTGGGACTTGCCAGCTTCTATGATATATATAAATATATCATTCAGTCTGTGGACTTTTCATTAGAAAGAGCCATGGTAGTATCTACTTTCACTTTAAAATTTCTCCATTCAAAATGGCAAGTTAAGCCTGGGCTGGTGTGGCTCAATGGATTGAGTGCTGGCCTGTGAAGCAAAGGGTCTCTGGTTCGATTCCCAGTCAGTGCACATGCCTGACTTGTGGGGCTGGTCCCTAGTTGGTGGCATATGAGTGGGAACCACACATTGATCAATGTTTCTCTCCCTCCCCTTCCCCTCTTTCTAAAAATAAATAAAATCTAAAAAAATGGTAAATTAAGACTTCATTGGTTTGTGTAGTGATTTTTCTTTTTAATTTTTAAGTCTTTTTTTTTAAAAAGACCCTTTGGTTCGCAGGCTGGCACTCACTCCACTGAGCCAAGCCAGCCAGAGCTTTATTTTTTTGGATTTCATGAAGGAGAATTTGCCAGTGGAATCTATTGTTAAGAAATGTTTTTCGCACATCCTGCTTGAATTATTGTAAACTGTTAATGCCAAATATCTTTAATAAATCTAGACACAATTTAGAAAAAGCAGATTCTAATCATAATACTGACCTCAAGCTGTCTCAGATAAGCATAGATATCTTTCACATATTCACTACAAAGGTTTGGATCAGCTCCATCTTCTGCATCCACATCATTCACTGCAAGAATTACATCAGAGAAAGCCTGACACAGATATTCTTCTGCAGGGGCACAGCCAGATGTTTCCATTGGGCTTGGAGAGGGAGTATCAACCTTGAAACAGAGAGACCTTTTGAGCTAATAGCAAAGAGGAGCATATACTCTAAGAATAAAGATCAGATTGGTACCAGCTCAAGAGACCATTTGCTGAATGGTGCAATTAATTTCCTTAAAGATCAAATATCATCTTTTAAATTTATTCAGTTTCTCTTTAGGAAGTGATTAATATGAAAAGTGAAATGCCAACATGAGGTCAGCAGAACCTAAATGCTAACAGGAAAAACAGAGAAGTAAATAAATTCAGATTCTGGACATTCCTCCAAAGGAGACTGATAAGTAATAAACGTCTTTATTAGTGTCCCGTGAAGCTAATCCAAATGAATGGCAAGTCAGTCTTTCATCTTTATTTCAAAACATGGAGCCCTTGTCACTGCTCAAGAGAATACAAGTTCTGTCCTGACTATTAATTATTAACTGACTTCATTAACCATTTCCTTCAAACTCCAGTTAGCTCATTGTTCACTAATTAAGCACTTTCTTTAAGCCAAGCTCTGTGCTAGCCACTAACTTCATGATGTTCTCAAGGGGTTTTGAACTTGAGTTAAGTGAAGTAAGGAGAGTGATTTAGGAACAATGGTTGTGGTGGGGAAAGTCAGGCAAATCTTCAGGAGTTGATATCCAAGATGTTTTGAAGGATGAAAAGATTATCAGCTAAATCAAAGAGAGTGGGGAAAGCATTTTAAATTAGTGTGAAAGCAAAGGCAAAAATCAATATGGGACTTTCAAGGAAAGTTCAGGTAGTTTGGAATGGACAATTAAAGACTGTGCTATGTCCAGAAGGCCAATGCTAAAGCAACAGCCTTAAATCTTATATTCTTATATATAAGAAGCCAGGATGAATGACTTTTACAGATTTTCCCAACTCATTTTATTAAGTTTTTAAAACTAGAGGTTCAGAACACATTTCATTGTAATTTCACAAAGCAGCCTCTTCCGGATGGCCCATTTTTTCTTCATAGTAGATACATTTACCCAATATTTAATAGAAATACTCGGTTTTTGAGGCTGTTAACTAACTCATCTTCTTACCTGATCTCTGAAAAGCTACATTTTCTTTCTGCTTTACACCCGTTATATGTTACAGGCTTATTAATTATTCAGTGACTATATTAATGAGTTAAAAAAAGATTCAAGAGAACAATCTATGTTTCAGTCAATAAATTCTCGTCAAAGATGGCTTGTACAAAGACAGCTTAATCTTTGGTCCAGGCAGCTACTACTCAATACCATCAACAAAATGATTAAAAGCATAGGTTCTGGCCCTGGCTGAGTGGCTCAGTTGATTGGAGCATTGTCCTGTAAACCAAAAGGTTGTGGGTTTGATTATGGTCAGAGCACATACCTAGGTTGCTGGTTTGGGCCCTGGTTGGGGCATGTAGGGAAAACAACTGATCAACCTTCCTCTCTCACACCAATATTCCTTCCTTTTTCTCTCTCTCTCTCTCCCTCCCTCCCTTCTTCTCTCTAAAATCAATAAAAACATATCCTCATGTGAGGATTTAAAAAAGGAAAAAAAAAAGCATAGGTTCTAAGCCAGACAAGTCTGGGTTTGAACATAATATGTATCACTAATTTGGTATGTCTCTAGATCATACTTAATACTTCTCTAAGTCATTATTTACAAAGTAGAAGTAATAATACTAGCTAAGAGAGTATAAGATGATGTGAGTTAATGCATTTAAAGTGCTTAGCAGCATACTCTATAAATGTTACTATTATTACTATTTATTGAAATGCTATTCCATGCATTAGAGTAAAATGAGATTCGTAAAACAACAACAACAACAACAACAACAACAAACCCAAATTCTAAAACAGTAAAATAAGTTTACCAAAATAGGCTCTGGTGAAAGTTTTTCTTCTTTAACAGCCTCAGGCTCTGGTGCCAGCGCTGGCGCCGGTTCCAGCACAGGCTCAGGCTCAGGCTCAAGCGCCTTTCCCAGAGGTTTTGGTAGTTTTTTAGCAATAACTTTTCCAGCAGTTAAAGGTTTTGCCTCCTGTGGATGAATGGGAGAGAACGTAATGTTTCTCAATCCAGGGTCACAATTGGAAGGTGGACTTTTACAGATACGTTGGATCAGGAAGATAGTTACCTTTTTCAGAGGCAATTTGGCCTGTGGCTGTTCACTGACGTTGTTTCCGATGTCTCCAAGTGCGGTTCTTGGCCGCAGTCCGACCTTGGAGGCTGCAGCAGTGGCCAAAGGCACACGCTTTGCGCCTGCCATACTGATCTTCGCCTTATTTTCAGCATTAATTTTTGAGTTCTGAAAGAAGCGAGGCAACTTTTGAGAGCTGGCCCAGTCAGGTTAGACTAAGTCAGGGGTTAAAGTGAGCCAAAAGAGAGGTTCTGGAAGGAAGCCGGCTCTGAACCATGGGAAACCCAGGTTGCAGGTTGTAACGCTAAGACCGTGACAAGTCAGTTTCCTCCCTGAACCTCTTCACTCACACATAGAGGGACTTGCCCATTTATTGCCGCTGGTACGAAAACACCACGGATTTACATTTGAAAGGAAAAAAAATGTCTTCAATTGCCGGCACTTTCTTTTTCTTCCGGAAGGGAGTTAACGTAGTTGGTGGGAACCCACACAGGGGGCCTCCATTACCTTTTAGAAAAGGTTGCCCGAAGACCCTCCTCCGTCCCCCCGCACCACTCCCCCATATTCATCCAGGCCCATCCAGCTCTCTGTCACCTTCCTATTTCCGTCGTAAAACCTCCAAACTCCCCCACAATGCCAGAGGCCCACCGACACCCCTATCTTCCTCCCCAAGTCTCTGCTCTGATCGGCTCCCGCTCGGGGGGCTCCGGCAGGCGAGATGAGAACGCTCAGCAAGCAAGACCGCGTTTGTTCACTGTCCCCAGCAGCTCACCCTGGTGACGCGGAGCGCCATGGCTTCTTCTTCACCAGGTTGCAGCTCAGTGGGAAGAAGCAGAAAACGGGAAACCCCGACGAGCCGGGGACCTGAATCCAACAGAGACCAACAACCGTTTCTCCGCAGCACGCTGGGAGATACAGGCCCAGCCTCGGATTTAAACCCCGCACCTCTCTCTCCTTATTGGCTGGTTCGTGGCACTCGCTCCCTTGCCATTGGCGGCTGCCCATTCCCCGAGAATGCGTTTCCAGGGCGATCCCGCGACGGAATTCGAGAGAGGGCGGGGCCAGAGCAAGAAGCCCAAACTTGGTCTGGCTCCGCGCCTGCGCTCTCGGGTATTTGAGGTAGTCACCTGGAGAGGTCAGGCCAGGCCCGGCCAAGGGAACTTGTGCGTCCCTTGATGTAACCCAGGGGAAAAGTGAGCTTGGAAATGTGACAGTGGAGCAGCCACGATCTGAATGGCAAAAGAAGCACTTATGGCTCTAGTCCTAGTTATTGTTTCATACTTTCAGTGTATATGGAAATGTATATGGTGGTATATAGCCAGAAAGGCTTTGATATGCGTACTTTCATTTGATCTTTCCAACAGCACTCTGGAGGAACTGAAGCCCAGAGAAGCTTTAGGTAACTCTTGCAGGATGACAAACTTGTAATGTGGGTACTAAATGTAGTTTTTCTCTTATTTTGGTGGGGAGGGGGTGGGTGGTAGCCTGTGGAAGGGGGTTTCTGTGCTATTTCCACTAAGCTAATTGTATCATAAGAATATTGTCATTTTCTTAAGCTGCTAGATTCCTTCAATCAAATTGTTTTCCAAAGCCAATCTTTTCATTTTAGCTTTTTGAGAATAATTTCAAACTTTAAAAAATTTCAAACAAAAATATTATAAACACATGTATACCCTTTACCCAGATTCAACTATCCTTAACATTTTACCCCATTTACTTCATTGTTTGCTTAATCTCCCTCTTTCTCTCTCTGTATAAACTATATATGCTTTTTTTTTCTTGAAACATTTGAGGGTAAGAGATATATATCTATCATGGCCTTTTATCCTTTAATTCTGCAGTGTATTGCCTAAGAAAAAGATGTTCTGTTATAAAACCATATACAGTTAATAACTTCAAAATTTTACTTTATTATAATTTTTTCATGTCCATGAGACCTTTTTCCTTTTTGCTTTACTTTATTATAATATTTTATTCACCCTGGTTTTTATATTCCTTTTTGTCAGTTGACCTAATAATAAAATCCTTTACAGCATTTTCCCTCCCCCAGTACATGATCCAGTCTAGGGTCAGATGTTATATTTAGTTGTCATGTCTCTTTAATTTGGGATAGTTCTCACAGCTTTTCTTTGTCTTTTATAACATTGATGTTTTCAAAGAATACAGCACCCCCAGTACTATTTTTTTAAAATTTTATTTATTTATTTATTTTTAAAGAAAGGGAGGGAGAAAGAGAGGGAGATAAACATCAATGTGTGGTTCCATCTCCCAGAGCTGGGGACCTGGCCCGCAACCCAGACATGTGCCCTGACTGGGAATCAAACCAGTGACCCTTTGATTCACAGGCTGGTGCTCAATCCATTGAGCCACACCGGCCAAGGCCCCTACTGCCTTTTTAAAAAAGATTTTATTTATTTATTTTCAGAGAAAGAGGGAGGGAGGGAGAAAGAGAGGGAGAGCAACATAGATGTGAGAGAGAAACATTGGTCGGTTGCCTCTCGTATATGCCTCTACTGGGACCAAACTCTCAACCCAGGCATGTGCCCTAACTGGGTATTGAACTGGCGACCTTTCACTTTGTGGGACGACGCCCAACCAACTGAGTTCCACCACTTAGGGCTATTTTCCAAAAATAGAACTGTCTTATTGTTGTGTTTTTTTGGTGTTTTTTTGTGATTGAAATAGAGGCTGTTCATTCTTAGCTATTAAGAACACATGTTCTTAGAGGATCAGCTCTGCAGACGTATGATGTTCATCTGTCCACCATAAATGAGATTAAATTTGGTCACTTGGTTAAGGTGTTGCCTTATTTCTTTACTGTATATTTACAGTTTTTTTTATTACAGCTAATTAATTGTTTGCTAATAAATTTAAGACCATGCTTCTCATAAAATTTCTCCCTAAATTTCACATTCCCTCACCACAGCATTCACTTAGGAACTGTTGAAACTGGTGTTTCATTGCCATGGGCTCCAACTAGCTGCAGCTGATTAAAAACAAACTTTGAATGACTCTAGGGTGCCAAGCCTTACCAGACTTAATGGAAGACCCCTTCTTGACCATTGCACAGTAGAAATTCTTTTAACCCAGTAGTTCTCAACTGGAGGGGGCATTTTATCCCACAGGGGACATTTGGCAATGTCTGGAGGCATTTTTAGTTGTTACAACTGGGAAGGTGCTAGTGGCATCTAAGGGGCAAAGGCTGGAAGTGTTGCTAAACATGCTATAATACATAAGACAGCCATGCCCCACACCCCACACATAAAGAATTCTCCAGCCCCAGCTGTCAATACTTTGATAGTGTGAAGCTTAAGAAATCTTGCCAACTATGTACAATTAGGTACATAGATTCATTTCTGTTCAGAATGCTAGTTATGCTTAATTAGCATAAGTCCCATGGATCACCTCCTTTCTTTATAACACTTACATATTTCTGACTTTCTTCGTCAGTAAACTACTCAGTGTTTTCTCCCTTGGCTAAGTTAAGAGTGCCAACAATACATACCAGACACTGTTCTAGGTGTTAGGAATACAGCTGTGAACAAAATAGAAAAGATCCCTGCTCTCATAACGCTTGTATTCCAGTAGGAGAGAGACAAAACAAGTAAATAAGTAAATAAAGTAAAAAAAATCAGCTGGTACTAAGTGGTAGGCAGAGAATGAAAAGAAAATGATGCAAATAGAGTGACTTGGTAATTATTCATACTTTAGACATGGTGGTCAGGGATAATCTGAGAAGGTGACATTTAAGCTGAGGTGTAAGTAACCAGAAGAACATTCCAGATAGAGAAAATAGGCTGTGAAAACCCAATGATAGGATTGAGCTTCTCATGTTCAGAAAAGTCAGTGTGGTTAGAGTTTGGGGGAGGCAGGTAGTGCAGATGAAATTAAAGAAATTTGGAAGGGTGAAATTATTTCAAACCCTTATACAAGATAAGGAGTCTGTCTGAGCTTTTTGTGAAGTAGAAACATTTGGAGAGTTTTAAACCGAAGTGTGGTGTAATCTATCTTTCAGAAATGTATGCAGGTGAGAAGGAGGAGGAAGCAGAAGGGAAAGTGAGGCAAGGGAACCATGAAGAGGCTATTGTAGGAGGCCACGCAAAAGATGATGGCTTGGGTAGTTCTGCTTGTGCTAGACAGAAAGGGATGGTTTCTAGAAATATTTTGGAGGTAGACTTGATGGGTCTTGATGGCTTGCATGTTTAGAGTAAGATAAAAGGAATCAAGGATGACTCAGATTTTGGCTTGAGTAACTGAAACAGGAAGATGGAAAGATGAGCAGCCTTTAAAGGGTAGCAGGTTTGGGGCAGGAGATCAAGAATTCTGCTACATTTGGAGACCTGGTGGGGTAGGTCATTTGGTTACAGTGTCATCCTGATATGCCAATGATGCAAGTTCAATCTCTGGTCAGGGCACATACAAGAAGCAACCAACAAATGCATAAATAATGAAACAACAAATCGATGTCTCTCTCTAAAAAAATCATTAAATTTTAAAAAAGAATTCTGTTACATTTGAAATGCTTAGAGGTATAAAAAGGAGAGGTCCATTAGGCAGAAGTAAAGTGTCCCTTGCTGTAGCTAAATCCTGACACTAGTGAGGTCATCTAGAGAAGGAATGTAAAGAAGAGTAGATGTCCACAAGCAAGTCCTAGGGCCCTGCACATTTAAAGATTGAACAGATGGGGAGAAGCCAGTGAAGAAAACTGGGCAAGTGCACCAGAGAGGAAGGAGACCAAATAGTGGTAGATGAGAAGAGAAGGCAGTGTTTCACAGAGGAGAAACAGTGGTTTAGCATGGAAGATTTAATATACATATTTATTTATTTATTTATTTTTTAAGATACTAAGGAAATTGTTTTAAAAAATGCATAAATTCTCAAAGATGGGGGAACAGCAATAATGACACCATTTTGGAAACAGGAAAGCACATGGAAGTATGGTAATGGAACCAGACTAAGGCAGTTGCAATTTAAGCTGGCAGTGGAAAGCCAAGAAGCAAACTGATTCATGATATAGACTTCAGCAAGTTGCAGGAATTGGAAGCACCAGGAGCCCATAAAATCAGTGGTATAAGTGGAGCTGAAAACAGGATTGGTTGATTCCCTTCTGAAAACCTGAACACAGTGAGAGTGCAGCCTCTTCTTGGTCCTGGAAGATGACTAGTGGTTTATGTTTTAGAGAGGCTGAACTAAAGGAACTCTGGATTTCAGACGCCAGGAAAGCATGTGGACATGAAGTGAAATTCTTCATACCAAATGGTGATATCTTTAGTTCCCTTCTTCCACTCAGTCCCCTAAATGCAGGAAGCTGTACTTATACCCTCATAAATAAAAGCGTGATTCTCTGGCAAATGGACAAGTGCAAGAGAAAAGTCTTAAATATATTGGTGGTTAGGAAGGGTGGCCAAAAAATGGCTGGGTCACCCTTAAAGTTTTGCTCACCACTTGACATGCTTGCATACTGACACAGAGCATCTAATCAATATTCTAATGTCCTACTCTTAACTATTAACAGCCAGCCAAAGAACACCAGGCATCTGAGGAAATCATTGATTTGAAAGAAAGAGGCCTACACAAACAAACAGAGAAATTCCTAGTGAATAGGCAATTCAAGGAGAAGAAAGCCAAGAAATAAAAATAACAGTTATTTATATCATCAGAGGAATAAGAGATAATGCATCCACAAGAAGTTTTAAAAAGATATCTGGGAAATTAAAACTGTGATAGCACAGCCTTAAATAACACACTAGACCAGATGGATTTAATTGATATCTTCAGAAAATGTCATCCAAAGCAGCAGAATACACCTTCTTTTCAAGTGCACATGAAACGTTTTCTAGGATAGACTACATGTTAGGACACAACACAAGTCTCAATAAATTTGAGGAGTTTGAAATCATATCAACCATCTTCTCTGACAGTAACGGTATGAAAGTAAAAATCAATATAAGAAAAAAACTAAAAAACACAAATACATGGAGGCTTAATAACATATTAAACAATGAATAGGTTGATGATGAGGTCAAGGAATAAATCAAAAGATACGGTGAAAGAAATGAAAATGAGAACACAACAACCCCAAATCTACAGAAGACAGCAAAAGCAGTCCTATGCGGGAGATTCATAGCATTACAGGCCTACCACAAGAAACATCTCAAATAAACAATCTAACTTTACACTTAAAGGGACTAGAAAAAAAAACACAACAAACAAAGCCCAAAGTGAGTAGGAGAAAGGAAATAATAAAGATCTGAGCAGAAATAAATGAAGCAGAGTAAAAAAGAACTACGAAAAAAATCAATGAAACCAAGAGCTGGTTCTTTGAAACAATAAACAGGATAAATAAGATTGACAAACCTTTAACCAGCCTCATCAAGAAAAAAAGAGAGAGGACCCAAATAAATTAAATTAGAACTAGAGAGAAGAAGTAACAACTGACTCTAAAGAAATATGAAGGATTATAAGAAAATATTATGAACTGTATGCCAACAAATTGGACAATCTGAATGAAATGGATAAATTCCTAGAAACATACAATCTTTCAAAACGGAATCAGGAAGAATCAGAAAATGTGAATAGACAGATTACAACTAATGAAAATGAAGCAGTAATCCAAAAACTCCTAACAAAAGTCCTGGCCCTGATGGCTTCACAAGTGAATTTTACAAAACATTCCTATCCTTCTCAAACTATTCCAAAAAATGTAAGAGAAGGGAAGACTCCCAAATTCTTTTTTATGAGGCCAGCATTATCCTTGTTCCAAAACCAGATAAAGACACTGTGAAGAAAGAAAATTATAGGCTGATATCCCTGATCAACATAGAAGCTAAAATCCTCAACAAAATATTAACAAACCAGATCTGGCAATACATTACAAAGATCATACACCATGACCAAGTGGAATTTATTCTGGGGATAAAGGGTTGGTGCCATATCTGCAAATCAATAAATGGGATACACCACATAAACGAAATGAAGGGAAAAAACACGTGATCATATTAATAGATGCAGAAAAAGCTTTTGATAAAGCACAGCAACCATTAATGATAAAAACTCTCAACAAAGTCGGAATAGATGGAACATACCTAAACATAGTAAGGCCATAATAACAAACCCACTGCCAGCATCATACTCAGTGGGCAAAAACTACAAGCGTTCCCCTTAAGATATGGAACAAGACAGGGATGTGCACTTTTACCTCTCTTATTCAACATAATACTGGAAGTCCTACTCACAGCAACCAGAAAAGAAGAAGAAATAAAAGGTATCCAAATTGGAAAGGAAGAAGTAAAACTGTCTTTATACCGATGGTATATTTCACAGAACTAGAAGAAATATTCCTAAAATCTATATGGAACCACAAAAGACCCAAATAACCACAACAATCTTGAGAAAGAATAAAGTTGGAGAAATCACACTACCTGATGTCAAACTATACTACAAGGCCATAGTAATCAAAAGTACTGGCATAAAGACATATAGATCAATGGAATAGAAAAGAGAGCCCAGAAGTGAACCTATGCCTTTATAGTCAATTAATATTTAACAAAGGAGGCAAGAGCATACAATTAGGTAAAGATAGTCTATTCAATAAATTGTATTGGGAAAACTGGACAGATACCTGCAAAAGAAAAAAGGAAAGAAAGGAAAAAGAAAGTAGATCACTTTCTTACAACAAACACAAGAATAAAGTAAAAATGGATTAAGGACTTAAATGTAAGACTTGAAACCATAAAAATCTTGTAAGAAAACAGGCAGCAAAATCTCTGGCATTTTTTTAAAAGATTTTACTTATTTACTTTCAGAGAGGGGGAAAGAGAGGGACAGAAACACTGATGTGTGAGATATAGTTTGATCAGTTGCCTCTCGCATGGCTCCAACTGGGGAACTGGTCCGCAACCCAGGCATGTGCCCTGACTAGGAATTGAACCAGTGACCCATTGGTTTGCAGGCTGGCACTCAATCTGCTGAGCCACAATAGCTAGGGCAAAATCTCAGACATTTCTTGTAGCAATATTTTTCCTGATATATCTCCTCAAGCAAGGGAAACAAAAGAAAAAATAAACAAATGGGATTACATCAAACAGAAAAGTTTCTGCACAGCAAAGGAAACCATCAACCAAATGAAAAGACAACCTACTGAATGGGAGAAACCTATTCACCAATGATACATCAAATAAGGGGTTAATATCCAAAATTTATTAAAAACTTATACAACAACTGTGACCAGGTGGCTAACTTGATTGGAGTGCCCTCTCATGCACCAAAAATGTAGATTCAGTCCTCAGTCAGGGCACATACCTAGGTTGTGGATTCAATCCCCAGTCAGGCATGTATAGAGGCAACTAATCAATGTTTCTCTCCCACATCAATGTCTCTCTCTTCTCTCTCTCCCTTACTCTGTCTCTGAAATCAGTGGGAAAAAAAAAGAGCTATACAACTCAACACCAAAAAACCAAACATCCTATTAAAAGAATGGACAAAGGACTTGAGTAGACACTGCTCCAAAGAGCACATACAGATGGCCAACAGACATATGAAAAGACACTCAATGTCACTAATCACAAGAGAAATGCAAATTTAAACCACAATGAGATACCACCTCACACCTGTCAGAATGACTATCATCAATAAATCAACAAACAACAAGTGCTGGCAAGGATGTGGAGAAAAGGGAACCCTTTTGCACTGTTGGTGAGAATGTAGACTGGTGCATCCACTGTGGAAAGTAGTATGGAGTCACCTCAAAAAATTGAATATGAAACTGCCTTATGACCCGGAGATTCCACCTCTAGGAGTTTATCCAAAGAAACCTGAAACACTAATTAGAAAGAATATACACACCCCTATGTTCATTGCAGTGTTATTTAAAATAGCTAAGATTTGGAAGCAGCCTAAGTGCTCATTAGTAGATGAGTGGATAAAAAAGCTGTGGTATATTTACACAATGGAGTACTACTCAGCCATAAAAAAGGAAATCTTACCTTGTGTGACAGCATGGGTGGACCTGGAGAATATTATGCTAAGAGAAATAAGCCAGCCAGAAAAAAACTAGTACCACATGGTTTCACTTATATGTGGAATCTAATGAACAAAATAAACTAATAAATGAAATAGAAACAGATTCATAGATAGAGAACAGACTGATGCCTGTCAGAGGAGGGACGTTGGGGGCTGGGTAAAAAAGGCAAAGATAATGATCAAACAAAAAGGAAGGAAGGAAGGAAAAGAGAGAAAGAGAAAGGAGAAAGAGAGAGAAAGAGAGAGGGAAAGAGAGAAAGAAATAAAAGAAAAAGAAAGGAAGGAAGGAAGGAAGGAAGGAAGGAAGAAAAAGAGCCCTGGCTGGTGTGGCTTGGTGGTTTGAGTGCCGGCCTGCAAACCAAAGGTTGGGGTGCATGCACACATTGGTGTTTCTCTCCCTCTCTCTCTCTCTCTCTCTCCTTTCCACTCTCTCTAAAAATAAATAAATAAAATCTTAAAAAAAAAGAAAAAGGAAAAGAAAGGAAGGAGGGAGGAAGGGAGGAAGGAAGAGAGAAAGAAAGAGAAAGAAAGAAAGAAAAAGAAAGAAAGAAAGAAAAGAAAAGAAAAAAGAGAAGAAAGACAACAGACAACAGTATGGCGATTACCAGGGGAAGGGGAGGGTGGGGTGAGATAGATGAGGGCAAAGTGGGGATAAATGGTAATGGAAAGAGATTTGACTTTGGGTGGTGAACACAAAACTTATAGATGATGTATTATAGAATTGTACACCTGAAACCTATATAATTTTATTAACCAATGTCACCCCAATAAAGTCAATAAAGAAAAGAAAGAAAAAATATGATAGCAAAAATTTAAAAATGCAATAATGTGGTTGGAAGAAAAATTAAAAAAAAATTCCCATAAAAATGGCTAACTGACAAGAGATGGGGCTATGGAAAAGAAGAAAATTAGAGGATTATTCCACAAGGTCTGATATGTAACTTAATAGGAGTTCCAGAACAAAAGACCAGATCCCAGACAAGAAAAAGCTAAAGGAGTTCATCACAACCAAACCAGTATTACAATAAATGTTGAAGTGACTTCTTTAAGAAAAAAAAATCAAAAGTACAATATGAATAATAAAATAGCAATAACTACATACCTATAATAATTATGTTAAATGTAAATGGGTTAAATGCTCCAATCAGACACAGGGTAGTTGAATGAGTAAGAAAACAAGACCCACACATACGTTGTTGACAAGAGACTCACTTCAGCTAGAAAGACACACAAGGACTGAAAGTAAAGGAATAGAAAAAGATACTTCATGCAAATGGTAACAACAACAAAAAGCTGGGATAGCAATACTCAGACATTAGACAAAAGACTTTAACCATGGCTGGGTGGCCTAGTTGGTAAGAGTGTCATCCTGATACACCAAGGTTGCCCATCCAATCCCTGGTCAGAAGCAACTAGTGAATGCATAAATGAATGGAACAACAAATCAAAGTTTCTCCGTCTCTCCTCTCTTTCCCCCTTCCTCATTCTCTCTAAAATCAACAAATGAACAATTTTAAAAAAGACTTAAAAAAACTATAATAAGAAATAAAGAGGGACCCAGCACTTCCACTTCTGGGTATTTATCTGAAGAAACCCAAAACACTAATTCAAAAATAAATATGTATCCCTATGTTCATCGCAGGATGATTCACAATAGCTAAGACATGGAAGCAACCTAAGTGTCTACCTTTTATTGATAGACAAGTGGATTAAGAAGATGTGTATATGTACAAATACACAATGGAATATTACTCAGCTATAAGAATGAAATCTTGCCATTTGTGACAACAGGAGTGAATGTAAAGGGTAGTATGTTAAATGAAGTAAGTCAGATAGAGAAAGACAAATACCATATGATTTCATTTACAAGTGGCATCTAAAAAATAGACAAACCAAACTGGAACGAACTTACAGAATCAGAGAACAAATTGATAGTTGCTAAATGGGATAGGAGTTGAGAGGAAGAGTGAAAGAGGAAGGGAATAAGATATACAAATTGCCATTTATAAAAATATGGACATGGAAAGTACAGAACAGGGAATATAGTCAATAATATTTTAATAACTATGTATGGTGCCAGATGGGTAATAGATTTATTGGGTAATTACTTTGTAAGTTATAGAAATGCCTAGTCACTATCTTGTACAACTGAAACTAATATTGCATGTCAGTTATAATTGAAAAAAAAAGTATAAAAAAAAATAAAGAGGAAAAAAAGAGACCAGTGAAAATAGAGGAAGGAAATTATTACAGAAATAATACAAAAAAAACTTCCCAGAACTGAAGGATGTGAGTTTCATGAATTTATGTTTGAGTGCTCTGCATAATAAGTGAACAAAGACTTATCCCATGGCACACCATGCTGGTATCCTATAAGGAACCAAAACAGATAGCATACAAAGAATTCAGAATTGGATTCAAACTGGAGTCTCAACAGCAATGTTGAAAGCTACAAGATTATGTGGGAAAATGATTTTCAACCTATAGTTTTGTACCCAGCTAAACCATCAAACCACCATATAGTAGAATAAAAGCATTTTCAGATTTACAAAGTCTAAAAAATTATCTCCTATGTATCCTGTATTAGCAGTTATTGGAGTTTGTAGTCTCCCATAACAAAAATTAAAATTAAGAAAGAGGAAGGTGTGGGATCTTAAAAATGGTAGTTCTAACACCAGAGAAAGGTTAAGGGAATTCCCAAGACTTTGAAAATCCATCAATGTGATAATAATTATACACATTTATTGCTTAGAAAAGTGCTTATCTGACACAAGGTGAGGGTTCATTACATTATTTTCTTCATAATACTTATCACAATCTGACATTTTTACATATTAGCCTATCTCCTCCAGTAGAAAGTAAGCTCCATTAGGGCAGGACCTTGTTTTATTGATGATTTCATTCCTAGCTCCTAAGACAGTGTCTTGGAATAAAAGACTTCAAGAAATTTTTGTACAACATGAACAAATTTATTGAATGTTTAAAAACAAATTAACTATTGAATTGTAGTATTTTCTTAAATGGACTTTCCGTAACTGTGTGAATATTGACAGATCTTTGTATGTACTGTACTTTGTTGCAGGGGGAAAACCCAGTTGGTCTTTAAATTGAATTGAAAAAGAGCTGTAGGAAGAGGAACAATATGCACCTGAAAAAAATCTAGTCTGTATTACTGAGATAGATGTTAAAGTAAATTTAATATATGGTAACACCAGAACTAGGGGAAAAAAGCACGAGATGATTACGTAAAGTGCTTAATATAGTGCCTAGCACATAGCACCTACTAAATAAATACTAGCAAACTATAAAAACACTTTGAAAAGACACTTGAAATATAGAAGTTAAATTATAAATATTTTGACAACTGTATACACCTGTGCAATCACCTGATCTAGAACATTTCCATCACTCCAAAAAGATTCCCGCTACCCCTTTTCAACAAACTCCATCTCCCCAAGCAACCACGTTTAGGCAGAATAACAACCCCTCAAAGGTGTCCTTGTCCTAATGCCCAGAACTGTGAACATGAACAGGCCCATGGCTAAGTTACATGGCAATAGGGACTTTGAAGACCTTAAAATAGGAATTACCCCAATTGCCTGTGTGGGTCCACTGTAACTACATGAATCCTTGAGTGTAGAGGGTGAAGGTAGAAGAGGTGGTCAGAGAAAGATGCAACTGTGGAAGAAGGGGCAGGAGAGATCTGAAGCAGGCGAAGCCAATCACCCACAGTTCCTGGCTTTGAAGACAGAAGAAGGAGTCGGGGTGTCACAAGCCAAAGACTGCAGGTGTTCCCACTATAAGCTGGAAACACCAGTAAAGAAACAGGGACCTCAGTCCTACAACCACAAGGACTGAATTGAACCAACCTGAATGAACAAGACAATGGATTCTCCCCTAGAGCCTCTAGGAAATGTAGCCCTGGAGCACCTTGATTTTAGCCCAGTGAGACCCATACTGGACTTCTGACCTGCAGAACCGTAAGTTTGTGTTAAGCCACTAAATTTGTGGTGATGTTATGACAGCAACAGAAAATTAATAAAAATGACTTTCTGCGCTCTATCACTATAGTCTTCTCTGTTCTTGGACTTTATATACATGGAATCATACAGTATGAACTGTTGTCTGGCTTCTTTCACTTAACACTGTTCTTGAGATGAACATATATTGTTTTTAACAGAAATCTAAAAAAATTGCTGAGTAGTATTCCATTATGAATACACCACAATTTATCCATTCTCCTGATGGACATTTGGGTTTTTTCCAGTTTTTGCCTATTGTGTACAGAACACATACATTCTTGTACAAGTCTTTTATGGACACTTTTCTTTTTTTAAAAAAATTATTTTATTGTTGTTCAATTCTTCCACCCTCCCCCTTGGTTTTATCCATGTGTCCTTTATAGTAGTTCCTGAAAACCCTTCCCCCCATCGTCCCCTCCCATCTGGGACATGCTTTTCTTGGGAGTAGAACTGCTAGGTCACAGGGGTGGATGTTATATTTAACTTGCCAAACTAGTACTGCATTGAGTTCTAGTTGCCTCATACCTTCACCACTTCACTGAACTGAGCACTTTATTATTTTTTAAGTAAAGATTGTTTATTTTTAGAGCAAAGGGAGCGAGAAAGAGGGAAATATCAGTGTATGGTTGCCTCTTGTGCGCCCCCCACCAGGGACCTGGCCTGCAACCCAGGCATGTGTCCCAGACTGGGAATCAAACCTGTGACCCTTTGGTTTGCAGGCTGGTACTCAATCCACTAAGCCACACCAGCCAGGGCTGAACCGAGCACTTCAAATCTGTGTATTTTATTGTATGTTAATATACCTCTAAAAATATCACAAAAGAAAAAAATGTAATAAGACACTGCTTGTATATGAACAAAATATAATAACCATCTTTGTCAGTAAACTGGACTGTAGGTAGAAAGAACATGTAAAAAAAAGATTAAAAAACCCAACTTTACATTTTTAATTAATTTATAATATACTAGAACATTTTACTTCTGAAAAATCACTCCAAAAATGAAATAAACATTAGTGGTTTTAAAATGAACTCAGTTTGGCATCTATATGTAATCTCTTTGCATATCTAACCTTCATACAAATGAAGGCCATAAGATATGTTTGCCTTAAAATTTATATTTTAAGACATCTAACATTGTTGATGGATGACAAACTAGGACAATCTCTATGGAGTACATTTAGCAGTATTTTTCAGATTTATAAATGCTCTAAACCAGGGGTGTCACACTTATTTTCACAAGGGGCCACATTAGCCTTGTGGCTGCCTTCAAAGGGCCGAATGTAATTTCAGCTCCTTAACAGTTATACAGTCCTAAAATTATTTTGGCCCTTTGAAGGCAACCACGAGGCTGATGTGGCCCCCAGTGAAGATGAGTTTGACACCCCTGCTCCAAACCCTTTGCTTCTGAAATTCTGCTTGTTGGAGTTTATTACACATATTTATTTGCACATATGCAAAATGATGTTTTGTACAAGGCTATTTGTATCAGCATTGTAGTAATAAAAGACTGGAATCAACCTAAAAAATCTATCAATAGCTTTACTCTACAGCTAAGAAAAAGAATAAGGATTTTTTTAATGTTTCAACTATGGAATAATTTCTAAGTAAACAATAATACATATATGTATTTGCTTGGATATTCATAAAGTATCTAGAAGGGTATACTAGAAACTAACAGGTGTAATAATTATTATTATTATATGTTTTTAGAAAGAGAGGGAGAGAAACATTAATATGTGGTTGCCTCTTGCACGCTCCCCACTGGGGACCTGGCCTGCAACTGAGGCATGTGCCCCGACTGGGAATTGAATCGGCAACCCTTTGGTTCAAAGGCCGGCACTCAGTCCATTGAGCCACACCAGCCAGGGCACAAGTGTAATAATTTTTTGAGAAAACTGTGTATATGAGTGACAGGTTAGAGGATTTTGCCATTTACTCTTGATTTTCACCATGTGTCCATTAACTAGTAGTAAACATGCATCTCTGCATTACTATAGTGGGTATTTTAGGGGAGAATCATAATCTAAATTTAAAGTAAAACCAGAATCCTTTAGTGATATTTAATTATTTATAGCTTAATTATTCTTCTGTGGTAATTAAAAAAGCTTAAAGTTTGACCAATTACTATGTAATAGGAACAATAAATCCATGTCATAAAAGATGTAAAGTTTATTCTAAGTAGAAATCATGAGCGCCTAAATTGGTAGTAAGGGAAAATAATAGTTGAAAAGAAAGAGAAGGGAGAGAAATTAATAGGTGTGTCAAGCAACCACCACCATTCTTCTTAAGGCAAACAAATTATAAATAGACTTCTGTTTTGGGTATTATTTTAAGCTGTTTAGTCACTTAATATCTAATTAATTTCTTAGATGCTGATTTCAATAGGAAAAAAGAAATTAATGAAAGCTACCTCTGAAGTTAAGTTTAAAATATTAACAATTCTGTAACTTTATTTAGCCCTGTTCAACTTTCAATTCATGCTCTTCATAACCCTGTGAATTTGAGCAGATTTTATTCTTTTATGTGTATGAATAAAGATACCCAGAGAAGCTGATTTGCTTAAAGTCACATGATTTGTATGGGCTGGAACCAGTACCCAGGTGCTTCTCAAAATTGGAGTTTGCCTACTTTCCACCTGCACCCCCTTAACCTTGAGCCTCTACCTTCTCTCTCAGTCAATTTTATATTTTCTTGCTGTTTATATGCCTTTTAATAATAATAATTAGGGAAATAATAATTTTAACAATGGGGCAATATTCATTGTACCTATCTACTTAAAATTTTTTAATGTATAAAAATTGCACTGAAACATCAATATGCAATTATTTTCCCATCACTGAAACAATTTTAATATGTATTGAAGATTCTGGACCAGATAATGTATAAAGAGAAGACAAGGAATATCCAAATAACTTTTAAGAAATTTCTAAACCTCTCACATATTAAAATTAAGACAAAAATATGATTTACAGTACACATTTGCCATTATGTTAGAATAAGAAATAGTACCCATGCTAAAATTAATTCATCCCCCTTATCAAAATTTGGAGTATAAGAATGAAAAATATTCAGATTCTTATAAATAGACAGGTATTCAAGTTTCTTTTGGACAACATTCTTTGGTGTTTATAAAACTGCATATATTACTACATATCTATCATACAGTCTTTTCAGACTGTACATTCAGTTTAAACTGGAAATTAAAAATATAAATTAGATATTAACAATAGAAAATAGTTAGAGTATTTTGATTTCATGGTGCCCAAGTGTTGATGGACAAGATTTACTTATTAAAATTTTAAAATAAACTACCTATGCTTTGATATTTCTTATATATTTACATGTACCAGAAATTAAAAACAAAATACATCTCTAGGCAGAAAATTCAACTCTGAGTTAACGGTTATTTGGGATTCTCTCAACTGGCTATTCCACAACATATGGAGCTAAATGAAAGATGAAAAGCCTAGCACTGCTTGGATACCAGGTTGGTAAGCAACCAGGAATGCCAGATGCATAGTAAGAAATAGAATATTCTACTTTAGAAGCAGAAGACAAGTGAATGAATAACATGGACAAAAATTAGTATAAATTCTTCACCCTAATAAAGTAATTATTCATTTGCAACTATTACCAAAAGTAAAAAAATTTATTTTACACAGTGGTTGATTTTTGTAATACATCAAAAACTATAATGTTATACTTTCCTATTCTCACTGCTTGTCTCATACCAGTGGTTGAAGTTTTCCCAAATAATTTACTTTACATTTAAAGTGGCAATACAGAATTTACTTAATGAATTTAAGTTATAATTAGAAACCAGTTTTATTTACAGAAATCCATAAATATAGAACTTTTATTCCTATTTTATCTAGGGCTATGCAAAAAATTCACTAAAAATTTTTCATCTGGGTCTTTGTAATAAACATGTAAATACATTATTTACAATGGAGATGCTTTCTGACAGAAAAGTAAACACAGAAGTAATTTTGGTCTTCACTTGATTCCATCATTATATGTTCATTTTCAAAGATGATGTGATACATCATGTTCACTCAAATTTTAAGATTCTTATTATACACATAATTCAAATGATGATTTTCCTTGAACAATGAATGCTTCACTCTGTATTTAAATTTCCTTTAAGAAAGATTCCTTGATACAATAGTAGGGAACATCAAACTTTTTTTTTCAAATATGGCAAAACGTTTCTGTACAATTGTGTGCAATTTTCTTCCTTCTGGCAACATTATAAATACTTAGTCATTTAATCTTCATTGTTCACACTCCTGGGTTATCTCACATGATGTAAGTACCATCTTTGTAGTATTTCATGGACTCCATTTGTTTTGTCATAGCCAGGACATCATGAAATCCAGTACTTAGGCCAGACATATGTTGAAAGTATGCTTCTTTTTCCACTTGAATTGTTAAATTGTTTACTCCAGCATCTTTAAGTATTCCTGTAACCTGTTATAAAAATCCATACATTTTAAAGCATTTAGATTAATGCATTTAATGCACATGTCTTAAATAACTGATACTCTTCTTTTTTAGAAGATTTTATTATTTTTAGAGAGAGGAAGGGAGGGAGAAAGAGAGGGACAGAAACATCAATTTGTGGTTGTCTCATGTGCCCCTACAGGGGACCTGGCCTGCAACCCAGGCATGTGCCCTGAGTAGGAATTGAACTGGCGACCCTTTGGTTTACAGGCTGGCACTCAATCCTCTAAGCCACAGCTGGGGCTGATATCCCATTTTTTTTATAGCTACAGATAGTCAGAAATAAATTCTCAAAATAGTGTTTATTATTTATATTATTATTAATGTTAGATAGGCTTTTAGACAACCAGTAAATTCTGATCTCCCATTCAAAGTAGTACAGGAAAATAGCTACTGTTTCCAATTCCGAATGTCTAGGACAGGAATACAGGGACTGTTTTGATTCCTATCTCCAACCATAGCATGTGCATATACCCTACCAACATTATTATTGTTATTAATTTAGGGCTACTTTTATAATAACTTATTTCTTCATAATCTACTGGGAATCAAGGTGGATCATAAATAAATTTTATTTTACATTAACTTAAGGTGATCCTCTAAATACTAAAACTTGATTTTATTTTAACTAGTTTTGGATATAAAAAACCTAGATAGAAAGAAATGTTATGTTATCCTTAGCTGAAAAACTGGTATTTTCAAACAGTTAAATTACTATTGAACTGTTTAAGTTGTAATGTATGCATTTTGTGCATGAATTACCTCAACTGAAATTACTATAAAAGCAAAAGATTATTTATTACCTGCTGTACTATTCTTTGTTCCAGCACATCAGCTGTCACCTGTATATGAATTGTTCCTGCCACAATACTGGCAGAATGACGCCAAAAATGAGGGTCTCGGTATGATATTAATCCTTCAATTTTCTGTATCTGTCAAATAAAAGGAGAGGTGATATAAATGGACTTAAAGGTTATAATTTACTTAAAACAAAGCAATGTTTTTGGTCCAGGAACCACTACTAACTAACTAAAAAAAAAAAGATAACAAGGAGTGCCCAGAAGTGAAAAAGGAATAGGAGAGTCAACTAGCTTAAAGTAAGGGTGCCAAAAATATTTTGATTTAGTAATGATGTCAAAGAAGGTAACTCTGAATAGGAAGTACAGGTGTCTTTGTAACCAATAGTTGCACATCAATTTTCACTTATGTAAGATGCACTCTGCCTATTCTGAACAGTGGATATCTTCAATAAACTACATGGTTTTCCTTAAACTGATATACCCATTTGCATATTGTTTGTTATTACACATTTGAAAGATACCATATTTTTCAGACTATAAGATGCACCGGACCATAAGACGCACCTAGGTTTTGGAGGAAAATAAAGAAAAAAATTGAAGCAAAAAATGTGGTAAAATATTTAATAACATAAACAACATAATATTTCACCAATGTAAATGTAAACAGAACTCAGGTAAGCTACATTTGGACTGTAAGACACACCCCCATTTTCCTCCCACATTTGGGGGGGGGAAGTGTGTCTTATAGCCTGAAAAATATGGTATCTTCTATGATCAACAATTGTGGGCTGGTTAAATAGAGACTATTCATTGTCATTAAAAATGTATTAGAATATTTATCAGCATGACATAATTGAATGAGGAAAATTTAAAAAGCAGTACAAAATAGGTATTTTTTGTAATTGCCACTTTTATTTTTAACATTTTTATATAGAAAAATAACTTTTAAAAGTATTTCTAGGTGGTAGAATTATATGAGATCCTCCTTTTTTATACTTATTTAGGTATTTTCTGTAATAGATATTATTTTAAAATGAAAAACTTTTTTAGTAAGATGTATATTCACTAATTATGAGAAGATGAGAAAAACATAGATGACTAAATTTCATAACCTATATTTATGAAAATAGTAGGTTAAGGTGCTATACCTTAAATATTCTAGATGCTAACTTTTCATCAGCAGATCCTAATTGCTTTAATTTGATATGGCAAACCACAACCTGAAAAATATTCCATTTTTCTAATTCATAGAAAAAACTGTGAACTGCCCGTTTAACGAACTGAGTCACACACCGGTCAGGGCTGGAAATATATCTACATGGTATGGTATAGATACATATAGCTTTTCTTTTCCACCAGGTAGAAATGTTAATTAGGTCAACCCTTTTCTCCCCACTGATCTAGATTGTCATCTTTGGTATATACTGAAGTTTGTAAGCTCCTGGGCCTGTTTCTGATTTTTAAAATCAGAATTAATCTGTATGTTTATTCTTGTGCAAGAACAAAACCATTAGTTCTGTTAGGTAATTTTGTAACTTTATAATCTCAGGATAGGATCCTTTTAATTAATTAGTTAATTGTGTAAATTTATGCATTTTTTGTTTATTCTCAAGCATTAACTCTTCTAAATAAGCTTCCAAGTAATACTGGATGATCTATCCACCCCCAAAACAAAAACAAAGTCCAAATGAGAGACAACTACACTGGGATTTAAATGCAAGAAAATCAACATTTTCACAATACAGTTTCCCTTCCAGGAAAATATCTTTTTCAATGTATCCAGTCCCTATTTTATGACCTTTAAATAAAACTGGATTTTCTTCATTTCTTGCACATTTCTTGTTAGGTCAACTTAATTTCAAATGCTATTTTAAAAGGAAAAATATAGTGAAGAAATTACACACAGTACCTTTTCTAAGGCAAGATGTAATTCTTTTTCATATTCTGGTGGCAGTCTCAGAAGTAGAACCTGACAGGCATCTTTAATCAATGGAACAACACTGAGAAATATTAATATAGCAATAAAAAGAGAACAGAGAGGATCAGCAATGAACCATCCAAACTGCTCTATGAGAATTGTGGATACGATCACACCGATACTGCCCAGTGTGTCTGCCAAAACATGCAGAAATACACCTAGAAGTAAAATATATAAAAACATTAAAAATTAATTTACATCTAATTTAGTTCTTTTATCCATTCTGTAAATATTACTGGGTACCTACTAGGTACCCGTCACTCTGCTAGGGGCTGGTACTTCAAAATGACTAAAATGTTGTCGCTACACTCAAGGAGTTCACAGCCGAGTGGCAGAAAGGTAAGGATGCAGGCCACTATACAGCAGTGTGGTGGGTTTACGATGATGTGGTTTATCTGGGGAGGCTTCCTAGAAATTGTACATGAGCCAAACCCTAATACTGCCCAAACACTTATATTAAACACTGAGGATAAATAATTCAATATAGTAAGTGATAAATATTTCCTTTTTTTTAACAGTACAATAAAAATCTCCTGGTTCTTTTGTAATAATAGTTTATAATGTCATACTCAGTGTTTCCTTTGCAAATAATATTTATGCAACTGTCATGATGAAAAGGATTCTATAATTACAACAATTTACATTTATGAATAAATATGAGCATTTTCCACAGCAGATGATTTCATACCCTTTTTTTAGCCACAGATTGTTTTTCCAAAATAAAATTGTACTGTTTAATACAAATAAACAGTGTCAATTCACAACGTGGTTGAAAGGTAGGCCAATATTTGGCATGGACTCACCCCTCATGTTAGCGTTCATGCCGCCGCCTGCAGACCCGTGGCTATGACCGTGCCCATGGTCACTGTGTCCATGCGTGTGGTGTGAATGGCTGTGATCAGATGAGTGACAGCTTCCTGGAGAAGCGCCATGGGTGTGGTTGTGGGCGTGGCTAAAGGCACAGATACCAATGAGGTTTACTATCAGTCCTCCGACTGAGACTGGCTAGCGAAAAGGAGAAAAGAGAGCCTTTCAATTGGTAATTAAAAAAATAAATTTGTTACTTAAAAGTTAGTGTACAGCTATATATGATTTTCTGTTTACAGTTTTAAAAGTATTCATAGTGAAACCTCGTTAAGTAAATCCACACTTAAAAAAATTTAGGATATCTTAAAGATTTTTATTTATTTATTTTTATTTATTTTTTAGAGAGAGGGGAAGGGAGGGAGAAAGAAAGGGAGAGAAACAGCGACATATGGCTGCCTCCCACATGGCCCCCACTGGGGACCTGGCCCACAACCCAGGCATGTGCCCCGACTGGGAATCGAACCTGGACCCCTTGGTTCCCAACCTGCGCTCAATCCACTGAGCCACACCAGCCAGGGCAAAATTTAGGATATTTAAAAAAATACCAAACAAAGTACTGATAAGTAGAAAGATTTGGAATTGTTTTAATTAAGTGATTAAGAATATGTACTTGGTTCAAGACTTATGAACACATAAATGATGCCTAAGTTTTCTTTTATTAAAAAAAAAAGAGTCTGAAAATACTGCTTACTAGAGCAAGTATATGCTATACCAGGAATCTGTTTATATTACTAGGTAAATTTCAATAGTTTATAGAGTCATGATTATAATTTACTAACTAGTGGATTCCAAATAAATATAGTCCACTGTATCTTATAGTAAAATTTCCCAAAGTAAAAAACAGGTACAATGAAAAAGCAAACATTAATCTCTATTTATTTATTTAAAAGATTTTATTTATTTATTTTTAGAGGGGAAGGTTGGGAGAAAGAGAGGGAGAGAAACATCAATGTGTGGCTGCCTCTCACGGGCCCCCCACTGGGGACCTGGCCTGCAACCCAGGCATGTGTCCCTGACTGGAAATTGACCCAGCGACCCTTTGGTTTGCAGGCTGGCACTCAATCTGCTGAGCCACACTAGCCAGAGCTCTTTTTTAAAAAAACACAGTGAATGTAATTATCTTAATCTGATGATGACACCTAACACTCCAAAGGATAAATTAGGTTATTTACCCTTGATTATCCTCTTACAAAATGATCTTGAATTGTTCAGGACATTATTTAATTTACAAATGTCTACAGTTTCTCCTTTAGAGAAATCCATTTGTTTTATATAAAGAACATATAGCCCTGACTAGTATGGTTCATGGGGCTGGGTGTTGTTCTACAAACCAAAAGGTTCCCAGTTCAATTCCCGGTCAGGGCACATACCTGCGCTGCAGGCCAGGTCCCTGGTTGGAGGGCCTGAGAGGCAAGCAACGGCTGTTTCTCTCCCCACCCCCACAATAAGGGGGATAGATAATTTTAATTATTTTTCTTTCTTTCTTTTTTTTTCTGGTGGACCATTCCCAGAAGTACTGCAACACTGGGTCAATATGCAGAGCGGATGGAGCAAGCTCTTATTCCATTTCAGAGCTTCAAAAATCCATTTAATATAATGTCCTCAGATAGAGGATGTATCAGATATTAAACTGATAAGAACAGATACTATACTTGAACTGAGCCAAAAGGCTGAGAAGTGATTATTTTAATTAATTTTCAAAGGTGGTAAGAGAAGGAATTTACTTTAGTAAACATGTATGAAGAAGCTTATTTACATATCTGCCTGTGACTTGGACCATCTGTCTATCGGATTTAAAAATTTCAGTTAGCTTTATGAGCTTGAAGAAGGTTAATGAATTTTGAATGAAATCAAATACTGCTTAAAGAAATCCTATCACTTCATAAATAGTTTTCTTCTACTGATAAACACTTATCTTTATATAATTTATCATAAAAAATAAAATAATGTAGAAAATGAAAGCCCCCAATAAATTATACTGCCAAAAGCTAGTTATCCCGCCCTGGTTGGTGTAGCTCAGTGGATTGAGCACAGGCTGCGAACCAAAGGGTCACTGGTTCGATTCCGCGTCAGGGTACATGCCTGGGTTGCAGGCCAGGTCCCGAGTGGGGGCCACGTGAGAGGCAACCACACATTGATGTTTCTTTCCCTCTCTTTCTCTCATACCTCCCTTCTGTCTAAAAATAAATAAATAAAATCTTAAAAATAAAGTCATTCCTAAGAGAATGGTACATTTTCTATGAATATACTAATGTACATATATATATACACCTTTTTAAACCAAGGATAGGATTGCATTTTAATATTGTTTTGTAATTTTTTTCACTTAGTACATTTTGTAAATATTTTTCACACCAGTATTTATAGGTATACCTCATTCTTTTTAATAGCTGCATAGTATTCTATGAATTAAAAAAATTTTAAAACTAGTCCTTTCATTGGTGGCTATTGTTTTTTTCCCCCCACCATTATAAACTGTGGTATAATGAATCATGCACCTCTACACACTTATGTGAATATTTCTGTATTAAATATTAAAGGTCAAAGATATGAGCATTTAAAATGCAAAATAATTTCCAAACTGTAATCCAAAAACATTTTACTAATATATACTTCCACCAACAAGACTCATAACTGCTTTGAGTCATTCATCCATTAATTGCTGAGTTCCTGCAAGCCAGGTACTAGCACTTAAAGAGTTAATGATGCACAACTCAGGTCCTGAAGACACTTCACTTACATCTTAATTGTGAAAGAATGACAAATTAAACAAGTTATAACTCAATGTTGCTAAAGGAGGAATGCACAAGATACAATGGGAATGCTGAGAAAGGGAAATCTAACAAACTTTGAGGAGGAAAGAGAGAGATTAAGGGAAAGTATGCCACCAGGGGAGACATATAAGTCTTGAGGGAGGTTGAATTTTAGAAGTAAGGGAAGGGCAGGCCAACTACAAGAAACAGCAAATGTAAAGGTAGGTCTGAAGGTATAGGCAGAATGTTATAAGTTGCTACAGCAGTACTATAATCTATGGAATAAAGCCTTAAAAATAATATTTTTCTGATTCTATTTCTACCAACTTTCTTTAAGTATTTAAGAACACACCTTCAAACAAAAACATTCAATAAGTCTGTTTTTGAGACAGAAATAAGAAAGAAATCTGTGTTTTAGAATGTTATCTAATGTTTTGACTACTAAAATATTAGCAAAAAGGATTAATTGAGTCAGAAAAAAAATCACATTTAAAAAATTATACTTGATTACCAGCAAAGCCTCTGGGCCCTGGAGGGTGGAAGGAAGAGGAGAGAAGGGTGGATCGGAGGGGGCGGGGCCCAGAGGGGGGGGGGCCCAGAAGTTATCTCAGCAGCCCAGGGGGCGGGGCCAAAAAAGATGGGTCCTGCCTGGGGCAGTGGAGGGAAGAGCAGCATGGTGTTTACCAGGGAATGGTATATTTGCTAAGGACTGGCCAGGCTCCCAGAGCCCATCACAGCCTGAGGGGGGAAAACATTTCTAAGACTCAGCAGGGTAAATAACAAGACAGGAAGTTATGTTGATTTAAATAAAAAGTGAAATAAAACCTTCATAGATGAATAACTACAAATAGTAATACTACTTTAGAGTGAAAAAAACTATGGGTGCACTCAGAAACTCAAATAGAAAAATAAAGACTTACTGTTAGCATGTGTGTGTCTAATTCCGGAGGATCAATTAATCTAGCCACTGACTCCATAAACACAAAAAAGGCTATTACCATTAGAAAAAGTCCATTAATAAATCCAGAGAGAATTTCTATTCGGCCATACCTAAAAATGTAGAATACATTTTTAGAAAAGGAAAATATAACTATTTTAAAAGTGTAACATTATGACTTTACAAATGAGGATACAAGTCCAAATTTTCAATACATAAATAGCAAGATTAGAAAATTACCAAGATTTTTAACATCATACTAACATGTTCCAAAGTACTTTTTGGATTTATATCTGTTTGTTGAAATTTTATATATTTATCAATATGTAAGTGTTCCCTCTTTTACACAAAGCCTAATTTCTTAGCAAAAAGTTATTTCTCCTTTAAGCCCTTAATGTGCTCTGTAACTTGGTCACAGTACATAGAATTTGCTTTATACCAGAATCATTTGTATTTTTTGCTCATTGATCTTTCAAATATAAACAGCTGAAAATAAGAGCTGAATTTATTAATCTATTTAGAGTAGGTCTTATCAAAATACCTTGTATGAATAGGGGATTCTAATATTTATCAAACTGAATTATTCATTTAGTGAAAGGATATTTCATGCACAGCCCCTTCATTTTTGAATACTCTTTCTAACAGCAAAGATGTGAATGATCACGTACATTCCATTGCAAGAAACAGGTTGAGCAAACAGCTCAATATTTAACTAATTTTTGCTCTCTGTCTATAAGAGGGATTTGTCAGGGAGTAAAATCTTGAGCTTACTGTCAATCAGTATTTACTCAATATTTAGTTCATTTCTTCTTATCTAGTTCAAATGAAAGAAAAACAAAACTGAAAAACTACTTGTATTAAGAACAATAAAATTTTATTCTCTAGGATGGAATCTGCACTTAAGACTTTTTCACTACACTGCCTCACCTTGACAATAGTCACTGTACCTACCCGTATGAGAAAATCCGAGTTGCTTTCCATCTACTCATCAGGGCAGCAAAAAGTCCCATGACTAAAGCAGAGCAGTCAAAGAGCATGTGAAATCCATCTGAGATCAGACCCAGACTATTGGTCAACACTCCATAGAATAATTCCACAAAGGTAAAAAGCTAAAATATGTTAAAAAGAAAAAAAACAAGGGAGTGTGTTGGGAAATACTGTTTCAAGAGAGACTTACCAGATTTAGTCATGAGGATTTTAACCCAATTAGTTAGCCCAAATTATAACCATAATTATACCCAATCCTTACTTGAAGATATAACCACCTCCTTAGTTATTTAACTGGCATTTCTACTAAAACTGCATTTCATATAAATTTTAAGAAATCAGGCTATTCAGACATGTCCATCTCATAAATTATTTAAAAGGAGACAGTTGGCCCGGCTGGTGTAGCTCAGTGGATTGAGTACGGGCTGGGAACCAGAGGGTCCCGGTTCAATTCCCAGTCGGGTCACATGCCTGGGTTGTGGGCCAGGTCCCCAGTAAGGGCCATGTGAGAGGCAACCATACATTGCTGTTTCTCCCTCCCTTCTCCTCTCTCTGAAAATAAATAAATAAAATCTTTAAAATAAAAAATAAATAAATAAAAGGAGACAGTTAAATCTTTAGAAGCTACTATATTTATTGATTTGAAACACCACACTAAGCCAATGTTTCTAATGCCTCAAAAATTGTTTGCTTAAGCCCTTGCTGGGTAGCTCAGTTGGTTAGAGCATTGTCCCGATATGCCAAGGTTGCTGGTTCAATTCCCAGTCAGGGCACATACAATTATCAACCAATGAATGAATAAATAAGTGGAACAACAAATTGATGTCTGTCTCCCTGTCTCTCTCTCTCCTTACCTCTCTCTCTCTCAAATCAATTAAAAAAAAAATTGTTTGCTTAAGTAGTCTGAATATGATCCTGTAATCTTTCTACTACTTATAGAAAATGTAATTTTAGCCCATTTGTAATTACCAGAAATTTTGGAATTACTAAAATTATAACAGAATTGTCAGAATTAAAAGATTAAGCTTTTAGGATATGCCACTAATATTTAAAAATCTTACCAGATTCAAACACAAGAAGTAAAAGATCTGCCTAGAGTCATTCTCCTCAAGAATTTGTTTTAGTGATTCCTTAATAAACCTAGGGATCGACTGGGAGCTATGCTGAAAAGCATCACCCATGAAGTTATAAAGAGGTGTTCCTTCAGGAGAATATCCAATTAGGGTCCCTTTCTGTCCTCTCTTAGAAGGAGATGATAAGATGTTAGCAGCTAAAAAGAGAGAGAAAAAAGAATTAAAAGTTTAAAAGTTTAAGCTACCAAAAACCAACACAGTGTCTGTCAGCACTGAATGTAAGCACTGAACAAATTCCCAAATCAAGTAAACGATGTAAAAATCAGAATCCACAAGAAGAAATTTGCTAAGGAGAAAAACACTTACACAAAATGAAGAATATAGCACTCACTACCACTCCTCCAGACAGGACGTGTTCAGTGCTCTGCTGGTGTGCTGCTCTGTTCATGGCCCGCAGCTGGTCTGTTATTGGATGTGTCCAAAAATTTCCAAAAAGTAGAGCACTAATAAAAATGGGGAAGGATCCATAGCGGGCACATTTGGAAACTTCCATTTTGACTGAACAAATGGAATCGACATAGAAATCCAGGATCATGACAAAGAAGATAACCGTAGTGAAAGGCATAATAAGAGAAAACCAAGACTCGACTTTACTCTAAAAATTAAAAAAAAAAAAAAAAAATTTTTGTCAATATCATATAGGTGTAAAGTTCATGTCTTTTAAGATGTTTAAGTTAATCCCTTTACGTATAAACAAATATTTTCATGATTCAAAACAACTTGTAAAATGCCAAAATATAAGAGCTATAGGATATTGGCACATTTCCTCAATATTCCAAGTATGAAAAACAAAAGCATGGTTTAATAATTTTATAAATACTGGGTGATCCATAATCCTTGTGCCTAACACATGGTAGATATTAAATTGTTTCAATTGATTTCTTTGAGTCATAGGCATAGGAAGGATGTATAAATGTATTGGTACTTGATTTTTCTATAAACAATACAACTAACTTAAAAAAATTATCAAAAACTACAAAGAAAAAAGCAAAGATAATTTAAGCCACTTGCAACCTCAAACTGAAATAAAATACAATGTACCAAACTAAAATTTATAATAGCAATTAATTTTTCTTATTACCAATAAATCCTGATCTTACTTACCTCAGTTGTCACAGAAAGAACAATGACCCAAGGGCACAAGAGAAGCACAGACACAAGATGGGATAAAGCTTGAAGACGTTTGGCTCCACCAACATCTATAGAGAGCTTTCTGGAAGCTGTATGAAAACCCACTTTACAACACAAAGCCAGTACCAGCAACAATACTCCACCCTATGAGTAAAATTAGATAAGTCTCATTAGAAATATACACAGCCCAATATTCAATCCTTAAATACGTAATATTTGAAGAAATGAACTAGTATGTTTTTCCACATGCCTAATTCCTGAACTACTTAAATGGCAGGCAGTACTGTAAATTATTGGTAACTTACCCTAAACACACTTTTATAATTCTAGTTGCTGCAACTTTCCAGAATCTTTTGATTACATTAGCAACAAAGAAAAGAACGTACCTTGTGATCGGCCACCCCTAAGAAGGCAATGGCTGTGTAAAGCATGTGAGTTAGAGCACTGTCATGACGTCCTTCAGCTAAGTGAGTTGGAGTCAAGGCAAAAATAGCAAATATTAATTCATTGAACCCTGAAGTCCTCCTGGAATTTCTGGTACAGTATTTTAGATTGACTACAGACTAGTCTGGGGGCCCCAAACCTAACTACCCTCAATAAAGTCTTCCTTAAAAACAGAACAATTTAAAATTTAATTTTGTGATATGATTAATAAGTTGGATGGTCTGCATTCCTTTTGTTGTCTCCAAAACAATTATAATAGAGCTTAAGATACAGCTGTTGAATTTTAGTACTCAACCTCTAAAAAGCATCCAAGTATCCATACAGAATAAAGGGACAAGAGCAAGGACCCTCCTTGGACCACTCCTATCAAAGGGAATTACAGCTGTTCTTTTAGAATGGCATTTAAAATCAGTCCTAAATCTGTTTGTAAGTCATTGACCACATAACGCTCAGCAACACAAGCAAAAAACAAATGAGTGTGTGTGTGTGTGTGTACAGGGGTTGGGGGAGGGGAGAATAGCTGGAATTTTCCAGCTATTCTGGAGTTTTCACAAACAATCTGTAGTTCTTCAAAGTCATGGCACCCTCTTTCATTGTAACAAAGTAAATTTATATGAGATAACTAAGAGGTTTTTGGGCAGTGAGCAAGAATGGTGTTCTGAGTCTCCTAGATGGAGTGGGCAATGAAAGATGTGTGATGAGAAAGAACAAGTTATATCTGTAGAGAAAAATAAATAAGACATATTTGACTTGAAAGTTGGGTTTACATACGAGAAAAGTAGGGGCTTAGTTGGAAATAATAATTTAGAGCAAGAGAGTGAATATGAAATTAAGGAATTCGAACTTTTTTTCCTGGCAAAAAGACACCAAATATTTTTCACTTAATCTCAAAAAAGTTTATATTAATTACTGCCACTAACTTCTAAAACAATCATGTAAATTACAAGGAAATAAATACATTGAATTGTTTCAATGTAGCAAATCATTTTTTTTGCATGAGGATACTTTTACTGTTCCTAAATGTCTGACAGTTTAGTTCAGTCACTCCATTTCCAATTCTACCAGTCTTCTTCTATTTTTCTACAAGACTGAATAACTCTGATCTACTGCAGAAGGATACGGTGTTCAGCCATTTTAGCCATGAGATCATCATTATCGAAGAGCAATAGGCAGATCACAGCAATAATGAAAAAAGCGGCCCCTCTTGTCTGAAAATGAAGAGAATAATCTAAGAACGACTTTTTTAAGAATTGATTTTTAGAATTACGATTATACAAATGCTAAAGAAAATTTTTTTGCAAATAAACATTTAAAATAAAACAACATGACATTAGAGTCCTTATAACTTTACAGTATTACCAATAAGATAAAAGTAAAGAGGTTTAATAAATTTTGCAGGCTATTTTAAGGGTATTTAAGACACACAATGATGACAATTTCCATTGCCTACTAGATAATATGGCTAGCCATGCTGCTGCCATGCACAAACGGTTATTGTTTACAGAATTATCTTTGCCAGTGTTACTTTGCTTCTGGTTGAAAAGCCCAAGTAGGTAAAGAATAATTAGTAAGAACTTATTTTATTCTACAACATGTAAGTGGTAGAAAGGACAGTTAATTTACAATAATATCCTAGTTATCACTCTTCTAGGGAAAAGAGCTAAGAGGGCATGTCAAGAAAATTAGCAAAGTGATTTGGTCTTGAGGAGACACCGCGGCTGCCAAGTGGGTCTTCCTCCACCGGGAGTGGGGGTGGTGGAGCAAACATGAATGTTGGAGGTGCCCACAGTGAGGTGAATCCAAATACTCGGGTAATGAACAGCCGGGGTATGTGGCTGACATTGGGAGTGTCATGGGGAGTTGGCTTGCTTCATATTGTCTTACTTAGTATTCCCTTCTTCAGTGTTCCTGTTGCTTGGAATTTAATAAATGTTATACATAATCTGGGTATGTATGTGTTTTTGCATGCTGTAAAGGAACCACCTTTTGAGACTACTGACCAGGGAAAAGCAAGGCAGGCTCCTAACTCATTGGGAACAACTGGACTATGGAGTACGTCTACATCTTCATGGACGTTTTTCACAATTACTCCAATAATTCTATTTTTTCTGGCAAGTTTCTATACAAACTATGATCCAACTCACTTCATCCTAAACACAGCTTCTCTCCTGAGTCTAATCCCCAAAATGCCACAGCTACAAGTATTGAAAAGTTTTGAAACTGAAGAAAAATTTTTACAGCTACTGAGTTGCCTGTAATGAAGGAATGGTTAGTAAACGGCACTGTTTCCACGATGGTTTTAAATGAGAGGTATTTACATGGGAGAGCCTATTGCTGGTTCTTCATATGCGGTTTTGAAGTGCGGATTTTTCCTAGAGGATGCCTGTGTGTAATGCATCTGGTATATTTCTGACGAAGCTTTATAGGCAGACTGGGAAGGCCCAGCTTGTAAGTTAAATGGCTATAAAGTGAGGGTGTAGTAGAGAAATCCAAGGAAATAGGAGATCTATAAGAAATTAAGACCAGCTTAGCTTATAACGAATGGGCATTATTTTAGGAGAAGAAACTTTGCAATCATTCAGTCATGGTTAGTTTAAGCTGACTTATATGTAAATCAAAATCATCTCTTTACAAGTTTATTGTAGACTGTTTTTATTACATACATATTCCTCTTGTGTTACATAAGAGGATATACATACCATCTTGTTTTATAAAAACCAATTTCTACCTTATGCCTTATGAATGTACTTTTTTCATTTTGTTGGTTCAACATTGTGTGGTGATGGATAAGATCATTTTTACATTTATAAAGTTACTGAGTTTATGAAGGTCCACTTTCATGATGTGATAGAAGACAGCTAGGCAACTTACAAACAGCCTCTGAGTCAGCCTTCTAAGTTTGAAACAAAGTGGGTTCTGCCGCCTTTGCAGACTCAAGGCTGCTAAACCATCTCAGAAAATAATTTGTTTCATGAAGTTAAAGTATATGGTAATTTAAAAGTCTCTGCTTCTCCTAGTAAAAAATCCCATTTTCATTTGTAAAAAAAACAGTCTCTGCTTCTTTGATTGAGCAATCTAATTATTAAAGTCTGCCATTCTTTAGAAAAGTAAATGTAAAATGGACAACCATATAGCCAACCTGTGGTCCGGCAGCAACTGCTTCTCTAGCAATAGTACCAAAGTAAATAATGGAGGCTTTTTTAGCAGATCTATCTTTTTAGCAAAAGATAACAGCATCTTTTCTTAGTCCTCCTGCTCTCAATCTTCATACTTTACCCAATAGTATTTTGACTTTCAGTACATGAGCCTTTGTGTAGATAACCCAATATGGTAACTATTTCCAAAGCAGCAACCATACTGAGTTCTTATGACTTAGAGAAACTTCCTATAGTTGCTGCAATTAATTACAAGAAATAAATATATAAAACTCTGAGAAGAAAATATGTCCAAAACCCAAAATTCTGATATGGGGTGAAACTGAAAAAAACCAGTAACATTTGTAAACAAAATTGAGTGAAAAGAGTTATAGACCAACTTAAAAATCAATTTGTTTCAATAAACTGACTTTTGGGGGTAATGATCATTGTTTTGTACTTCAAGAGTACTTTAGAAATCAGTTGTATGGTAATTTCTTTGTATTTTTGTCTTTTCCCACGTATTTTTAAATAACCAGTAATCTATACGTCAATAGAATTTCTTCTGGTGTATGGGGAAAAAAAAAAAGAAAATTAGCAAAGTTATTTCTAGTATCTAGTAAAGGAGTAAGGCACTTAAGAGCTGATAAACTTTTTTTTAAAATTTTTTTTTTAAGATTTTATTTATTTATTTTCAGAGAGAGGAGAAGGGAGGGAGAAAGAACAATGTATGGTTGCCTCTCACATGGCCCTCATTGGAGACATGGCCCGCAACCCAGGCATGTGCCCCGACTGGGAATCGAACCGGGACCCTCTGGTTCCCGGCCCGCGCTCAATCCACTGAGCTACACCAGCCGGGCAGAGCTGATAAACTTTTTATGTTCTCATTCCAGGGACAGGATTTTGACAAAAGAAAATTATAGAAAGGACATATTAGCTTAGTTTATGCAAATACTTCAGAATTTGGAGTACAAAAGCAATGTAAATAGCGTTATTATACATTTTGTATTGTAAGTTTACAGGTATAATACTAGATACTTCCATTAAATAAAAGTTTAAAATGAAAAGTGAGGATCCTATTCTACTCATTACTCAATTATTTTGGTAGATTTTTTTTTTTTAAGATTTTACTTATTTATTTTCAGAGAGAGGGGAAGGGAGGGAGAAAGAGAGGGAGAGAAACAGCAATGTATGGTTGCCTCTCACATGGCCCTCACTGGGGACCTGGCCTGCAATCCAGGCATGTGCCCTGACTGGGAATCGAACTGGGACCCTCTGGTTCCCAGCCCGCGCTCTATTTTGGTAGATATTTTGACAAAAGTCAGTATATATAAGCCACACAATTTAAAATTTTGGAATTTTCATAGAATCAGGATATGGCAACATCAACATCACTCAAATATGGACACTGTAATCTAATCTTTTATTAACAAAGAGGGCAAGTGAGACTTTTGTAGTTCTTCAGTCATAACAAAGGGAAAAAAAACACAGCACCTAGATAAATGCTGAGGTTCATCACTGACACTAATGAGAGGATATGCAAAATCTACACTCTCATTTCTGATTATTGGTACAGCAAAAGTCGTTGTTGTTGTTGTTTTATTCTCACCCAAGGTCACATTACCATTGATGTTTTGAGAGAGACAGAAACATCAATTGGTTGCCTCCTGCATGCACCCCAACCAGAGAGCAAACCAAACCGACAACCTTTTGGTGCATGGACGCTCCAACCAACTGACCCATGCAGCTAGGTAGGGTGGCAAAGTTTGTTTTTTCAAAATGTCTTTAGTCCTTTGTACTTCTTTTGTGAATTGTTTTTCCCTATTTGCTCATTTCTATTGAAGATTTTAACTGTTTTTCTTAACTGATTTATATTTTAATGAAATGTAAAGCTTTTATGTGTGGCAATTTATTGCTGTTTGTTGTTTGCACAATGAGTTCTGTTATACAGAAGCCTGTAATCATTATGAAGTCCAATGTACTAAATTTTTCCTTTGTGATTTTTAAAAAATTATTTACTTTTCAATTTATTAATTACAGTTGGCATAAAGTGTTACATTAGTTTCAGGTGTACAACATGGTGATTAGACATTTATATACCTTACAAAGTGACTTTGTGATGATGTTTTTGGCCTCAGCGTAATCCTACTGAGCATGATTTTTAAGTCATCATCTCTCTTCAGGACTGTGATTTTTTTTTCACTGCTTTTATGCTTAGAAAGTTCTCTGCCCATAGATTAGTTTCATATATATATATATATATATATATATATATATATATATATATATATATGTTTTTTAAAATTAATTTATTTAATCTTTATTATATTTTTCTCCATATATATTTTATTCTATGTTTTTATAAATATTTTCCACCAAAGTCTTCAACTCACTTGACGTTTATTTTTGAGTACTCTATGAGTTAGGGGAAAAGCTTAAATAGTGGCATATGCTCTAATACTAATGATCCAATGTGAAATCTATAGTCTCTCACTCTGTTCTACTTGGCATGTTGTTTTGTTCACTTTATTTTATTCATCTGTCTCCATTACTCAGTCTAAAAGTCTGAAGGACTATTGTACTTTGTTTTTATTTTTCCTTTCCCCTATGCCTAGAACAATGCACCATGAACAGGAAACATTTAATTTTGTAAATAAAAACACCGTAGTTGTAAGAATTTGGAATTAGATTGATGACTCACCAAAAAAGGGATAACACTTGAATTATTTAAGATGAATAGGGATACCTAGTTGGCAAAATGTTGTATAGATATTCATCAAAAAAATGTTCATGAGATTTTAAATATAGTAAGTTGTTAGGTATTTTCTAAAAATGATGTAAGGGGATTAAAAATGAGGTGGTAAAGGGTTCAGGTACAGCACGAGGGAGATGTTTTGTATCTTGATTTTGCTGGTGGTTACATGAATGTACACAAACACACACACACATGCACACACATGGGCATATTTAAAATTGGTGAAATCTGAGTAAAGTCTATGGATTGTACCAATGTCAATTTCCTGGTTTTGATGGTACAATTGAGTTCAGTAGGAAGTTGCTACTGAAACTGAGTGAAGGGCACTAAGACCACTCCACTATTTATGCAGCTTCCCAGGAATATAAAATGATGCAAAAAGTAAAAAACAAAAAAGTTGTAGGAAAAATTAAAAATTAGTAGAAAAAGCCCCTGCATTCTGTCATACGGTAAAAGATACTATACTATTTTATTGTTTTGGATAACATTTCACATGCATATTTTCAATTTTCAAGTAGCTGATAATGGAAAATACTACCTTTGCTGGTCCTCCTCCAGAACTAGTGAACAAAACACTGAGTAGTGAGATGACAACAATATCACTGTGTTCAAATAGCAGCAAAGTCCTACAAAAATAAAACATTATCATTCATGAAATCTGATCTTATCAAAAAACATTAATTCAACTACCATAAAAGAAAAGAAATACTTCCCCTTGATTTCATGAGAAAAATAAATAGGTAAACTGCTCTGGAAAGTATGTTGGGATCTACCTACCTACCTACCTTAGAAAGACTGAAACTACAAATATCAAACAATACTACTTACAGATTTCTTGTATCTGAGAACCAGGAAATTGTTAGCTAGTATCTTATAAGTATGAAACGGAAACAATCTGCCCACTGATAAGATAGCAGATTACATAAATTATAGTATGTCCATTTAGTGGACTACTATACAGCAATAAGAATGAATGAAAGTCCATGAATATATTAAGGAACACAGAATTATACACTTTGAAAGTGTTATAGACTAAATGTCTGTGTGGCCCTCCCACCCCCCATTGATATGTTGAACCTGATCCCTAATGTACCTGGAGGTGGGCCTTTGGGAGGTGCTTAGGTCATGAAGGTAGAGCCCTCATGAATGGGATTAGTGTCCTTATAAAAGAGACCACAGAGAGCTCCCTTGCTCCTTCCACCATGTGAGGTTACAGCAAAAAGAGAGCTGTCTATGAACCAGGAAGCAGTCCTGGTTCACTGAATCTGCCTGACCTTGATCTTGACTTCTCAGCCTCCATAACTGTGAGAAATGAATGTGTTGTTTATAAGACAGTCTATGGTATTTTGTTACAGTGGCCCCAATGGACTAATACAAAAAGAGAATTTTATGGTATGTGAATTATATTTCAAAAAAATTGCCATAAAAATAAATGAACCACACACACACAGACACACACACACACAAGCTACATGCATCAAAATGGGCAAATCTCAAGCTTAACAGTGAATGTAAAAAGTATGCCATAAAAAATACATGCAATGGATTTATATAAAGTAAAAAACTTGCAAAGTTAAACATTAAATAAAAGAAATATGTACATATATGGTAACACTATAAAGAAAATCAAGAGAATAAAAACCAAAGTTTAAGATGCTGGTTACACCCAATGGTAAGAGGAGAGGGGGATACAATCAGGAGGCTTCAAAGGTACTGACTGGTGAGGTTTTATTTTGGCGCCTAGGTGTTGAATACATGAGTGTTCATTTTATTATTATTTAGATTTATTTAATTTTAGATAGAGGGTAAGGGAGGAAGAAAGAGAGAGGGAGAAACATCCCAACAGGGGACCTGGCCCACAACCCAGGCTTGTGTCCTGACTGGGAATCAGACTGGCGACCTTTCGATTTACAGGCTGGCGCTCAAGCCACTGAGCCTCACCAGCGAGGGCTATTTTATTATTTGAACATATTATTTTTATTTATTCTTTTTTAAGTATAAATTTAAAAAAATTTTAAAAACATTAAACATTATCACCAGCCAAAGGGAGCCTACAAGATTTAAATAGTAACAGATTTTCAGCTGCTCATTAAAATTTTTTCATTTTTTCCTCTTTACCCCAAAACCTGTAAGGAGAACATAACACAATGATAATTTTAGTCTTATTAATATTTGGGAGATTACAATTTACGAAAATAACTGTACCAGTAGAATACTACTAAACTAAATGAATACAGCCTATGAAACACCAAAGCAGTCTTTTAAATCAAAAAATTGTGTGATGGTTTTAGTAAAAGAATGAGAGGGGTAGTGCTGGCAGAGGAGCTAGTGGTGGGAGGGGTTGTAAGCGCAGGAAGTGGAATTCAAGAATTTGCCCCCTTCCTTCCTTATCCCAACACATAGGGACAATGATTTAGTAACATATAGACAAAAACATAATGAGTAAGAAATTTAAAAAACTAGAGGAGATAAATACCACCAATCATACTCAAGCATAAACTGAAAAAGTGCTCCCCAAGCTGAGAAATCGCAGCCAGCTTTCCCACCACTCCAGAATGCAGTGTTGTCGTGGACAGGAATGTGACAATTAAAATTATGTACACTATGCATCTGACAAAAGCATAGGGTAAAAAACCCAAAGGGACCCAAACCCAGAAGTTGTTCTATTGGCTGGGAGAGGGGAAAGGACTTTTCACAAAGCATTTCCCACGTATCACTTTCTACTCTGTCATGACACTATTCCAAGTGAGATTCTCTAGAATACCCTTCATCTTACTCCTTACCTCTCATCCTCATATTCTCCCTCATCAAGGGTAAGGTACTTTTTCTTTTACTTTTACTCAACAAGTAAAACCCTCTACAGATGGAAAAATATTAAAATAATGCTTATGCAATTGCCCATGTTACAATTCTTATTAAGTGGCCTATAATTAAGCATTTTTCCCCCAAACTGGCCCCTTTACATAAAAAGGTTACTTTATATTGATCTAGGGGAATATGAAATAAGAGTTCATCTTTAATCTAAGTATTGACACACTATTCCCAAGACATTTGTTTACAACCATATCTTTTAAGAATTTTCTGTGGGCACTAAAATACTTTCAGAGTTTGTGTTAAAAAAAGTTTTTAAAGATTTTCCTCTCTTCTTTATTGGTTGATTTTATTTACTATTTTAGAGCTTTTAATTGCTAAAATCAGCTGCTAAAAAGGATCACCCATGAAAAATGAAAAAAATCCACTTATGCCAAATATTTTCTGAAAGTGTTTGGATTCTAACTAGTGAAATATCGATTACAGGTCATGAGTAATATGTTAATGGTATTCACCAAAGAACCAGCCCACAAACTAAACAGGTACTCAATATATTTATATATATTTGTTGAGTTGTGCCCAATGTTATGGAAATCATAGAAGCATTTGTACATAATTTGACACAAATATCTGATATAAAATCTAATGGAACAAAACTAGTATTAAAAATGAAGAAATATAAACAAACATTCAAAAGATGCATTTTTACTTACCTTAGTGGTCCACAAAGAGTGAGGCCAAAAAACCACAAGAGTGAAATGATACACCCAGCAACTGCATGTTTAAATATTTTGATCCACTATAAATGAAAACAAAATATTAAAAAATTTCAGTCATTTATGTTTTGCTAAATATCTGAAAATCTTAAATAATACACATAGGAAAATGATGGTAACAAAATTTTAAAGGCTAAATAATTACATATTTTTAAATTAAACAGAAAATGTTAAGATCTCTTGACTGAATTTGAATTTGCAAAGCAGTATTCTGTCTTCCACTTTCTACATTCCTGTATGTTAGCTCTTGAAATCTTTTTCTATATAGTACAATTTTGTTTTTTCCCTCCATTAGTTTCTCACTAGTTTGCTAGGAACATTTAACGTTTTAGTCTCTAAATTCTTTAAAAATTAAAAAAAAATTACTGACTCGAGAGAGAGAGAGAGGAATGGAGGCGGCAGGGTGGAGAGAAGGGGAGAGAGAATCAATTTATTGTTCCACTTATTTATTGGTTGTTTCTTGTCTGTGTGCTGACTTGGGATTGAACCTGCAACTTTGGTGTATCCAGACAACACTCTTAATAAACTGAGCTACCTGGCCAGGGCTGGTCTTTAAATTCTTTTCCATCAGGAATATTCAGTGCTTGAATTATTTGAAAAGAGAGAAAAAAAAAGTTGAGATGGTGTTTAAAATATTAATCATACTTTTAAAAATGTCTTTGGTTTCTAAAACAGAGGTATTGTACTTAAATTTGTCATTCTAATACAAAATCATGGTACAGGTTTCCAAGTTATGGCATAAAGCAAACATCTAGTAGGGTATAGCTGCTATCCAAACAGATGATGTTAGAAGATTATACAGAATGAAGGACATTTCTGGTATGCATCTTGAACCTCAGATACCTAAAATTAATAATGATGATGATGATGAGGGTGACAGCTACTATATATGTATTGCATACTCACTATATATACCAGGCACTATTTTAAGAACTTTAGATGTATGAATTCATTTATTCCTAAGGAAAGGAGGTATTATTATCTCCATTTAACAGATGAGAAAATTATTGCTCAAAAATAAGATTTAGTAAGTAGGACACTAAATGAATTTATCTGACTCCAGAGACCTCATTTTTAACCCCTATGCTCTATCTGCCTCCCAATGACATCTGTATTAGGATCTGGGGCATGCGTGTCTCCATGTCTGATTTGTAAATCTTTCAGACTAAGGATCCTGTACTACAGAAAATAATTATATGCAAGCTTTAAACATTTTCTACCCTCTTCTGCATTTTTAAACATCCCATTATCTTAGCACTTTATAGTTCATTCTTTTTTAAAAAATATATTTTATTGATTAAGCTATTACAGTTGTCCAAATTTTTTCCCCTTTGCTCCTCTCTGCCTGGTACCCTTCTTCCCTCTAGCAAACCCCACCTTAGCTCACGTCCATGAGTTGTGCATGTAAGTTCTTTGACTTCTCCATTTCCTATACTATTCTTAACATCCCCCTGTCTATTTTGTACCTACCAATTATGCTTCTTAATCCCTGTACCTTTTCACCCATTCTCCCCCTTCCCTCTCCCAGCTGGTAATCCTCTAAATGATCTCCGTATCTACAATTCTGTTCCTGTTCTGATTGTTTGCTTAGTTTTTTAAAGTATATTTTATGGATTATACTATTACAGTTGTCCCATTTTTTTCTCCCCTTTATTCCCCTCCGCCCTGCTCCCCATTCCCACCAGCATTCCTCCCTCTTAGTTCATGTCCATGGATCGTACATATAGTTCTTTGGCTTCTCCATGTCCTATACTATTCTTAACTTCCCTGTCTATTTTGTACCTACCAATGCTTTTAAGATTCTCTCCTTATCTTTAATTTTGCGTAATGTAATTATGATATGGTTTAATCTGTTCCTTCTTGGGTCCAATTTATTTGGGACTCTCTGAGCTTCCTGGAAGTCTATTTCCTTCAGCAAATTGAGAAGTTTTCCTTATTTTTTCAAATAAGTTTTAAATTTCTTGCTCCTCTTCCTCTCATTCAGGCACCCCTATGATTTGGATGTTGGAACACTGAAAGTTGATCCAGAGGTTCCTAAGCCTCTCCTAATTTTTCTGAATTCTTGTTTCTTCATTCTGTTCTGGTTGAATGTTTATTCTTTTATTCCAAATCATTGATTTGAGTCCCAGTTTCCTTTCTGTCACTATTGGCTCCCTGTACATCTTCCTTTATTTTACTCTGCGTAGCCTTCACTTCTTCTTCTATTTTGCATCTATACTCAATCATTTCTGTAAGCATCCTGATTACCAGTGTTTTGAACTCTGCATCTGATAGGTTGTCTATCTCATCTCTTAGTTCTTTCTCTGGAGTTTTGATCTGTTCTTTCATTTGGGCCACATTTCTTTGTCTTGGCATACCTGTTACATTTTAAGGAGCAGAGCCTTAGGTATTTGCCAGGGCCAGGCAATTGTGGAGGGGTCAGAGAGGGAACAATGCAGCTTGCTTGGCTCTTGACCGGCTTTCAGTTACTTCCCCCACTAACCACAAGCAAATTGGGACCTTCTGGTGCTGATTCCCGGGTGGGTGAATTTGTTTATGTTCTAGGACCCTGTGGGACTCTACAATGAACTCTCCTGTGAGGGTGGGAATTTCTCCTGCCACTGCAACCCCCACAGGTTTTTTTTTTTTTTTAAAAGATTTTATTTATTTTTATAGAGAGGGGAAGGGAGGGAGACAGAGAGGGAGAGAAACAGCAATGTATGGTTGCCTCTCACATGGCCCTCATGGGGACCTGGCCTGCAACCTAGGCATGTGCCCTGACTGGGAATCGAACCAGGACCCTTTGGTTCCCAGCCCGCGCTCAATCCACTGAGCTACACCAGCCAGGGCCCCCCACAGGTTTTTAACAGTCAGAGGTGTTGAGGCTTTAGTTTCCTTGCACTGGAGCCCTGGGTTTCGTGGTCTGTCTTGCTCCCCAGTTGTTCCTCCCAGTTTATCCGCATGTCAATGTGGGACTGCCCACTCCACCAGCTGCTGCCTTGCCCTCCCCATCCTACAGCTGCTGGCTTTCCACACATCCGCTCTACTCCGGCTGCCTGTCCTCGCCCCTCATACCAGTCTGGAGGAATGTTTCTTCTTTAACTCCTTGGTTGTTGGACTTCCATACAGTTTTATTTCCTGGCAGTTCTGGTTGTTTTTTATTTTTAAATTTGTTGTCCTTCGTTTGGTTGTGTGAGGAAGCAAATATCTACCTATGCCTCCATCTTGGCTGGAAGTCCCCAAGTTTGTTTTTGTTTTAGATTCAGTTGTTGATAGTGGTGAGTTTGTTGTCATTTTAATGTTCTTAGTTTGATCTTCTTCTTCTTAAATAAGTCCCTTTAACATTTCATGTGACAATGGCTTTGTGATGATGAACTCCTTTTGCTTTACCTTGCCTGTGAAGCACTTTATCTGACCTTCCATTCTAAATGATAACTTTGCTAGATAGAGTATTCTAGGTTGTAGGTCTTTACTTTTCATCACTTTGAATACTTCATGCCAGTCCCTTCTAGCCTGCAAAGTTTCTTTTGAGAATTCAGCTGGGAGTCTCATGGGAACTCCTTTGGAGTTAACTATGCCTTTCTATTGCTGCTTTTAAGATTCTCTCTTTATTTTTAATCTTTGTCATTTTAATTATGATGTGTTTTGGTGTGGCCCTCTCTGGGTCCAACTTGTTTGGGAATCTCTGTGCTTCCTGGACTTGTATGTCTATTTCCTTCACCAAATTAGGGAAGTTTTCTTTCATTAGTTTTTCAAATAAGTTTTCAATTTCTTTCTCTTCCTCTTCTCCTTTTGGCTTCCTGATGAATCGGATATTGGTACATTTCAAAATGTCCCAGAGGCTTCTTATACTATCCTTGTTTTTTTGAATTCTTGTTTCTTCTTGCTGTTCTGGTTGAATGCTTATTTCTTCTTTATCTTCCAAATCATTGATTTGAATCCCAGCTTCCTGCCCTTCACTGTTGGTTTCCTCTAGATTTTTCTTTATTTTGCTTAGTGTAACCTTCATTTCTTCCTTTGTGTTGTTGCCGTACTCAATGAGTTCTTTGAGCATCTTGATCAGCAGTGTTTTGAACTCTGCATCTGATGGGTTGGTTAGTTCTGTTTCATTTAGTTCTTTTTCTGGGGTTTTATTCTGTTCATTTAGGCCATATTTTTTGTCTCCTCAATTTGGCAGCCTCCCTGTGTTTGTCTTTGCATTAGGAAGAGCTGTTTTGACTTCATGTCTTAGTAGCATGGCCTGTTCTAGAAAAGGCATCTGTAAATTGTTTGGGGCAAAGCCTTAGGTAATTGCCAAGGTGGGACAACCCACATCACTGCTTTGTGGCTCTGTGTGTGGGGAGGATTTGGAGAGGAGAGGGGAGAGTGCTGCTGCCTGGCTTCTGGAGGTTTTCCCAGTACTCACCCCATTTCCAGTCACTTCACCCACTCCCTCTATGCTACTGGAGCCCTTCCAGCTGTTGCCCTGGTGCCAAATCCCAGAGTGGGTGGGTTTGTGTATGTTCTAAGACCATGTGGGCCCTTTAAGCAGAGTCTCCTGAAAATCCGGCAGTTTCTTTAGCTGCCCCAACTCCTACTGATTTTTACAGCCAGAAGTTATAGGGATTTATCTTTCTGGCACTGGAACCCTGGGCTGTGCGGTCCTGCCTGAGGCTGGGATTGCTCACTCCCAAGGTATCCCTCCCAATTTTTATCCACCACACATGAATGAGGGACCACCCCCTCCACTGCTGCCTCTGCATGCCACACTGTGTCTCCTTGCCTCCTGTATTGCCTCCCCTCCTACCCGTATGGATGTATTTGGCTTCTTTATATCCATGGTTGTCGGACTTCAATACAGTTTGATTTTCTGACAGTTATGGGTGTTGTTTTGAGGTTTAATTGTAATTTTCTCTGTGGTTGTGCAAGAAGGCAAAGCATGTCTAGCTACACCTCCATCTTGATCGGAAGTCTCCTACAGTTCATTCTTGAAGCTCAAATTCTGAATAGACAAGCTAATCTGGAAATATTGTGCTTTGCACTTAAATTATTTGTTATGTAACCCTGATCAAGGAAAGAGCACTATCATCTGGCTCACTAAATGGGAAGCACCTAGGAAAAAAGGACTTTGCAAAAAACTCACCTGGTGTTTGGTAATACTTTTTCCAGAAGAAAATGGCTTTTGAAACAAAACCATAAGAAATGCAGTCCTGTGAATATCAAAACATTAATATATAAATCAGTCTTATATACAAGGTGTATTTAAGTAAAGAAACTTATTTAGACAAACATACTAGAACTTGAAAGTGTTAACCTCTAAAGAAATTATACTGGAGAACACTTTGGGAACTCTTCTTTTGTAATTGCCCTCTGAACCAGTTCATAAACCAAGAAAGAAAAGGAGTCTCAATATTTTTTTATACTTTGAAATACCAAAGAAAATAATTCCAATCTTCTGATATTTAGTAATAACAAATCTTGAAATAGAAATGAATAAAGTACTGATTATATGTCCTTACATTTCACACTCCCAAAATAGTTATATAAAAATGCATACAAATAGTGCTTAAAATTTCCTAGTCAAGTATCGCTTTCCATAATTATTACTAAAACTACACTTCCTGGAATCTTCAACAGATTTTTGTTAACACAGAGGATGATTACTACCAATCTCAAGGTCCAGAGAATCTCTATTTGGAGAGAACTCCTTATTATATGAAAAACAATATAAAATTTATACTATATGAGCATGCTATACTATGAGGGGAACATGTAGTGAACATAGCCCGGCATGGTTTAACTTAGAAAACAGGGAATGTCTCTGCTAAGACAAGTCTCAGGTAACATTCTATGTCTGCCGGAAAGTTGGATTACACCAGTGGTTATGACCTGGGAATCCCTAGGGTCCCTGTGACCCCTTTAGGGAGTCTTTGAGGTCATAACTATTTTTATTAAAAAAGCTAAGACATTATTTGCTTGCCTCTTATTTCCTTGGGCATGTGCAATGGAGCTTTTCAGATGCCAGTTGATGTGCGATATTGTAACAGATTGTTGCTTTAGCAGAATGAGAATGTAGCTGTCTTCAATTAAACCAGAAATTTGTAAAAACCTCATTAACACAAACTAAGGTAAAATCTATGTTTTGGCAAGCTATTAGAATACAATTTTTTTTTCTTTTTTAAATCAACCTCTTTGTACTGCTAACATTGAATATTCTATCTCAAAATATTCTATGTAAAATTTTCTAAAGATAGAAAAGGATTAAAAAAGAATTTAAAAAACGATTTTCAAAGAAATAAAAAACAGTAAGAAAAAAAGAACCATGCACACTCACCCAAGTTTTAATATAAAAATGAACTGAACAATGTGAACTGCTTTTAGGAGATCATATGATTCAAAAAGTCCTACTGCCTTCAAAAACTTAGTGAAACACAGTAATACAATGTATTTTGTTAACCTGAAAAATAAAAGCAGAAACAAGTTTTGGTATCACTGAAATCACAAGAAATGCTGTAATGTTTTTTTCTTATTTATAAGTAGTGGGGTCATTATACAAACCATAAACATTCATAAGCCAAAAATGAAACAAACCCACCCTGGCTGGTGTAGCTCAGTGGATTGAGCGCGGGCTGGAAACTGAAGGGTTGCTGGTTCGATTCCCAGTCAGGGCACATGCCTGGGTTGCAGGCCAGGTCCCCAGTGAGGGCCATGTGAGAGGCAACCATACATTGCTGTTTCTTTCCTCCTGTCTACCTCCCTTCCCCTCTCTCTAAAAATAAATAAAATCTTTAAAAAAATATAAAAAAAAAATGAAACAAACCCAAACAAGGCAAGTTGAAGTCTACAGAATTAGCTAGGTCAAGCCCCTGTCTCTTAAGTATGCTCTTTTTAGTATGTCACATAGTATGTTTAGTATGAATTGAAGTTCACCCAAAAGGGTTGAAGGTTCCCATCTTTTAAACTGTTTCCAATTACACATTCACATTGTCCCACATGAAGAATAAAACCATCTTAAATATGAAAGACAAAATGCGTATTAAAATCTAAGATTTAGATATTGGCCCATATAAGCTAGAGAAAAGCCATATAGATGTAAGTAAATTAACTATATTAATGTTTGTTGAATACTCTGGTCTACAATTCATAATTAGCCAATACAAATAAGAGTTGAGTTAGCAGTCCTTTGTTTTTTAGTTCCTAACATAGGGATTGACATAATGTGTTCAGAAAATATTTACCAAATGAAAGAATAAATCTACAATTATACTTACGTGGTACAGTAACATATAGTACAGTAATATACAGGGTACAGCAAAAATAACACTTTTTTCTTACAAAATCTTTATACAAAAATCCTAAGCATGTACTTCTGTAATATAACAATATCACACTCAAGCATGCCATATGACATTTTAGGTGAACTGCTCAAATTAAAACTATACATTATTAAACCCATATTAGTACCCTACCAACCACACTCAAGCAGGCCTTACTTCTGCCAGACCCTGTATATTGTGCAGTAAGTTAGTACATAAGAGGCTGTCAAGCTTCTGGCAATTTGAAGTACCAGCAACTCAGTCATAAATTCAAACTAAAGAAAAGAATGAAATCAAGTAGAAGAAAGCTCAAAACCTCCTTAAGCTCCTGACTAGATATAAAAATAAGGCAGCAGGATAGAAACATGGACACAAGGAACAACGACACTGTCGATGAGGTAGGGAAGAAAAAAAAGACCAGGAAAAATAAAAGTACATTAAAAAATCACAGCAGTCTGGGAAATCTAATGTCAGTGAGAGCCTTGTACTTCCCTCATGGGACTATGTGGCCATTCTTCAAACATTCCTTGCAGACTTCACTACCTGCTGGATGCCATGTGTGGCCGGTAAGACCCAAGGGAAGCCTGACAGGATACCCTCAGGTACAGCCTCCCCTCTTCCTGATGAAGGGCAAGATACAGCCAGAACTACTTCCTTCACCCTTTTCCCCTACCTTCAAGGGAGGGCTTTTGTCTAAAATTTACCTAAAAAAATGTTATCTAAAAAATTATACATTTTACAAGCCTAAACGTGAAAGCCATACTTAGGATGGCAGAGAGCAAAGGTAAAGAATTTGGTCCCAGATGGTATCACTGAGGGGCTGAACAAATACCAGCAAACCCTGGTTTCTTTGATGTAAGGATATGTCCCTATTTGTTTAAAGCTTTCTTAGTTTGGTTACTTACAATTAAACATATTTCTAGGTGCTATTCAAGATACTAGATACATAAAAGAGACCCTGTCCTCAAGGAGTTGAGGTATTAGAAAGATAGGCAGGAAAAGAACTATTTATGTGGCCCAGGAAAGTAACAGAGTTAAAGGATTAGATATGGAAGCAACTATGTAACTGTTAACTAGGAAAGCAAAGATTTCCTTTTAAAGTTTGAGATGTGTAAGTGTGTACACAAGGACTAACTAGAAATTCTGAAGCAAGGAAAAGGAGAGAGTATTTCAAAGTACAGAGAGCAGCATATGCAAAACTCTAGCACTAGGAAGGAGCCATTGAAGAAGACTGCATTAAGCCCAGTTCACCAGATTACATTCAACTGACCAGAAGTCACTAAGGAAATGGTAAATTATATTTAATATACTTGTTTTAAGAAGATCGGAGCAAGACCTGGCTGGTGTAAGAAGATGGGAGCAAGGCCTGGCTGGTGTGGCTCAGTGGTTGAGTACGGGCCTGCGAACCAAAGGATTGCCAGTTCGATTCTCAGTCAAGGCACATGCCTGGGTTGCAGGCCAGGTCCTGAGTAGGGGGTGCATAAGAGGCAACCACACATTGATGTTTCTCTCCCTCTCTTTCTCCCTCCCTTCCCCTTTCTAAAAAATAAATAATCTTTCTGACATCAATTTTCTTTATTCCCTTTTTAATTAAAAAGAAAGAGCCCTGGCTGGTGTAGTTCAATGGATTGAGCATGGGCCTGCGAACCAAAGGGTTGCTGGTTCGATTCCCTGCCAGGACACATGCCTGGGTTGCGGGCGATGTCCCCAGTTGGGGGCATGTGAGGGGCAACCACACACTGATGTTTCTCTCCCTCTCTTTCTCCTTCCCTTCTCCTCTCTCTAAAAAATAAATAAATTCTTAAAAAAAATAAACTAGCATTAAAAAGGAAAGAGATTACAAAAGTAATTCCTGAGCAGCTGGTTGTTACAAAGTTTTAAATAAAATAATTCCCAATTTCCTCCCATTGGTAACTAACTGGGCATGTACATCCTTCCAAAGCTTTTCCTTTGTGTCTCTATGAATGGACACACATACTTTAGATGTATTCACAATTGTATACATTTTGATATTGCTATGTGACTTTTTAACAATGTATATTGAAAATCTTTCGTTACTATATTAATTAGAAAATTTACTTTCTAATTTCAAAAGTTGGATACTTCGATTCTTTAAAAAAAGATTTTATTTATTTATTTTTCCACAGAGAGGGAGGGAGAGAGGGAGAGAAACATCAATGTGTGGTTGCTTCTTGTGTGACCCCTACAGGGGACCTGGCCTGCAACCCAGGCATGTGCCCCAACTGGGAATCCAACCAGCTACCCTTCGTTCACAGGCCAGTGCTCAATCCACTGAGCCACACCAGTCAGGGTGATACTTTGATTTTTAAAGTCTCAATTAGTGAAGTCTTCCTGTTGGGCTGAAAATGATATGTTAGCTAAGGCTAAGTAACCATACACACACCACTAACTAGACATTCCTAGTTCATACTGCACAGGGAAACAATGAATAGCTTACTTTACTAAAAGGAATGGGGGGAGAAAAGGCAGGCTCTTGAATAGGAGCAGTGGTCCTTAAGCCACTTATTAACTCTCTGGGTAGCTGATGGGAACCAATCCACCTCTCCAACTTAAAAATCATTATTTGCTTTTAACTGTCTCATCAAAGGTATCACTAGTCTCTGTAAACCGGGAACTGCTGAAATTTGGGTTTGGGTTCAAACCTGTTTCTTGGGCTTTGCCCACTTGAAACAGCTCACAGTTGTCCAGTTTAAAAAACAAAGAAACAAACAGCCTGGGCTGGTGTGGCTCAGTTGGTTGGGTACTGTCCTGCAAACTGAAAGGTCATCTGTTCGAGTCAGGACACATGCCTGGGTTGCAGGTTCGGTCCCCACTCGGGGCATGATTGGTGTTTCTTTCTCTCTCTTTCTTCCTCTCTTCCCCTCTTTCTAAAATAAAAATTACCCCCCCCAAAAAAAAACAGCCTTCCCCATGTAATTCAAATATGATTAATTCAATAAACATTTAAGTGTTCATTATGCAGAAGGCACTATGTATGGAGTTTGGGATAAATGACTCCCAGTTCAGTGATTAGGTGTGTGACAGTGGGAAACTTACCTAACTTTTCTAATTCTTAGTTTCCTGGGAAGCAAGAATACTGCTACTTAGTATGTAGCTCTGTGGTAAGGGTTGAGTAAGATGCTATAATCAAAGCATTTGGAACATGAGAGTAGCTCAACAAATGCTGGCTGTCACCCTCTGCGTTTTTCTACAGAGGATTATAGACGCCAAAACAAACATTTAAAACAATTCATATTTGTGAATTCATGTATAAAAAATCCACAATTAAAAGATTTCCCAATTAGTTTTTGTTGCAGATTGTAAGCAGTATTTGATTTTTAGTCTTTATAAAGAAAAACTCTTGCAACCTGGGATCTATTAAAAATTCAACCACTCCTGAGTTTAATTTGATTCTGCAATGAATTACAACAGAAGGGCAGCCCTGCTAAGTAAATGATGCAAGTAAGATAGCAAAGGACTGTTTCCTACATCTACCTAAGACAATAAGCTCTTGAGCAAATAATAATTTTAAACTGTTTATTCAAAAATAACTTCAGGTTTACAGAAAAGTTGCAGGAATAGAATACCCTTTACCTAGATTCCGTAATTGCTAATGTATTGTCCCATTTACCTATCTCTTTCTAAATACACAGACTTTATTTTTTTCTGAACTATTTAAGTTACATACATTGTGTTCCTTTGCCCCTAAATATCTGTATTTTCTAAGCATATAGACATTCTCTAATAAAATCAGCAGTTACCAGCTCCAGGAACTTTAATATGATACTTTAATCTATGTCCACAGTCCAATAAATATATTTTTCTATCTTCACCCAAGGACATGCTTATTGATTTTATAGCAAGGGTAAGGGAGGAAGAGAGAAACATCAGTGGATTGCCTCCCCAACGAGCGCCCACAGGGGATGGAGCCCGCCACCCAGGTGTGTGTCCTGACCAGGAATCAAACCTGACACCCTTTGGTGCATGGGATGACGCTCTAACCAACCAAGCCACCAGGCCAGGGCCATAGTCCAGTTTTGTCAGTTGACCTAGTACTGTCCTTTACAGCATATTCTGCCTCTAGTACCAAATCCAGACCAGAATCGCCTATTGCACTTAACAGACACATCATAGTAAATATCCAATATGTTGTTACAACATGAGTTGCTCAAAGTAGATGAGAAAACTAAATTTGTACTACAGAAATGCAGTTGATTTAAAGTCTGTTCCAGCATTTTGTGTTCTTTCTTATTCACACAAAAATAGTTGTTAGTAATGCTATTTCTATGATATCAAAGTATTTATCAAAACAACCCTTAAGTCTCAAAGGAAGTATTCAAGAACAAGAAAACCTTAACCTCATTAAAAAATGAAGGCAATGGCCCTGGCAGGTGTAGCTCAGTGGACTGAGCGCGGGCTGGGAACCACAGGGTCCCGGTTCGATTCCTAGATGCCTAGGTTTCAGGCCAGGTCCCTGTGAGGTCCCTGTGAGGGCCATGTGAGAGGCAACCATACATTGCTGTTTCTCTCCCTCTCTGTCTCCCTCCCTTCCCCTCTCTCTCTAAAAAAAAAAAAAAAAAAAAAAAATGAAGGCAATGAACACCAGTTCCGACCCAATTGTTGGGCTATATTTCATGCATCTCTGACACTACCCCAGAACTCAGGTCAAGGGCACACTCCAAGGTGGCAAAGTGGTCACTGTATTTAACTCAGGTCAAGGGCACACTCCAAAGTGGTCACTGTATTTACCTCTTGGGAGCGAAGAGATAGTGGGGGTATTGGCTACTAAAGGACAGTACTTGGTCCATTGATAATTGGCCAGAAGTTAAAGAGGACTTTTCGCTCTTTACTCGAAATTTCTGTAGTGTTTGAATTTTTTGGACAATGAGCACACATTTCTTATTTAACAAAATAATCCAAAGAAGGAAAAGAAGACTAGATAATGGGCTGGATTCCTGATGGGCGGAGTTAACCTGAACATCGCAGTTCATCTGTTTGTACTCTGGTTTGTTCGCCTGAAGATAGGATGGTGACAACTTCCCCTAATTTACGCAGGAAAATGTCAGAAAGGTTAAGTAGTCACTGAACTTCTATTTTAGGGAGAAAGAGCCAACAGAAATACTTCTCTTCAATCAGAAAAACCTCTCACGTGAACTGAACTAAGCATATAGACGTTCCTTATAAAATCAGCAGTTACCAGCTCCAGGAACTTTAATATGATACTTTAATCTACTGTCCATAGTCCAACACACACACGCACACACACACACACGTGTGTGTGTGTGTGTGTGTGTATACTCTTCACCCGAGGACATGCTTATTGATTTTACAGAGAGGGTAAGGGAGGAAGAGAGAAACATTAGTGGGTTGCCTCCCCAACGCGCCCCTTAAACCTCTCACGTGAACTTGGCAGTGCCAAGGTTAACGGTCTGCCCTGAAAAACCACTGGTTCAAGCGGAACCTTCCTGGATTTCAGAGCATTCATTCTGCAGCGGGAACAGAGGAGCCAATGGAAACCAGAAGCAACCTGGAAGCAGAGCGAGAGAGGGCGGAGGGCTCCAGGGCGCGCGCTCAACCAAGGAGGGCGTTCCGGGCTGTCAGGGGGCTCAGAGGGACGCCGGTCCCCCCGCGCACCCGGGTGGAGTCCGGGGCAGCGGCCGTCCAGGTCCGCGAGGGAGCGAGCTGGCGAGCACAGACACACGGAGAGAGGCTGTGGAACGGAGCCTGATCAGTCCCTTACCGAGCGCTGGGCACGTCCACCGGCCCGAGGCCGCTGCCGCCGCCGCCGGGGCCGGATAGGACGTCCCCTCCGTATTTCTCCTCCATTCCGGGGCTCAAGAGCCGCCGCCGCTGCTCCTGCCGCGGGGTCCCGTCATGTCTCGTCGCTGCCGCGGAACCGCGGGCGCAGGCGTGTCACTCTCCCATGGCAGTGGCCGCCGGGGTCTCCCGCAGGCCGGACCGCCGCCGCCGCCGGCAGCAGCTCACAAGCACAACCACGTCGGGACTAGGCCGTGGGTAGTTCCGGAGGCGCGGGGTTCCCGGGAGGCGCACCGGAGCAGACGTTGCCAGGCCACGTCATCGGGCCCAGCAGCCCTCACTCCCGGGGGAGTGCCCAGCGCCACGCCTGCGTACAACGGAACTCTCGCCTTCCTTGCCGAGCCTGAGGCTCCGCCCACTGCGGGGCGACGACCGGAATCTTCGTTTCCTATCCACCTCTCCCATTGACCCGGCCGGGGCACTTACCTGTCCCTGCAGCGCCGCCTGTGGGCCTTCGGGGGTTTCCTGTGTCTGTCTTGGTTTGAATCCCAGCCCTGCCGCTTAATAATAATTGTGTGTGTCACTTGGTACTTTTTGTACCTAAATTTTCTTATCTGTAAAATAGAAATAGTAATATCTGTATCTTAGTTTTCTTTGGAGGATTATGTGTTGATGGTATAGCAGTGAATGGTATATAGTAATCAATACATTATTTTTATTCATAGGAAATAGGAGGACTGGGATTTGGAAAAGAAAATGGGATTTGGAGCAGTGTGAATAATGAATAGTTTACAGTACTGTACTTAATTTGAATATACATAAAGAGTCTTAGTAACATAAAAGAATGAGGAATCATAGTCTCTACCCATTGGACCTTCATAATCTATTCTGGAAAATATTTAGCAGTTTTAGAGCAGGGCCTGGTTGGCAACGTTTCATGTTAAAGGTGCAAATGCTAAGGATTCCCAAATAAGGTGTGATATGGATATAACCAGAAAAGACACTCAATGATAGAACCTGACCTGGAACTCAGATAACATTCTGGATATGGGAGAAAGACATTGTGGGAAGGCAAATCCTACCTGTAGGACACGGGAAGGCTTGACCTTTAAAAGCAAAAGATGTGTATTTTTCTATTTGAGGCAAATGAGAACACAAATATACAATACTCCTCAGCTATATTGAGGTTTTAAATTCAGGATGTTTTATAGTATTGTTTGTTTATTGAATTTGTACAAAAATGTTCATATCTTTTGCCTACATCGGGTGATACTCATTGGTCCAGAGAGGGATGGGGCAAGTAAAGTCCACCAAAGAGTGACATTCTTGTGTCACTGTGTCCAAATGACTTTTTTGTAGCAGTTTTTTGGATAGCTATTTTTTTTTAAAGATTTTATTTATTTACTTCTAGAGAGAGGGAGAGAGGGAGAGAAACATCAATGCGTGGTTGCCTCTCACATGGTCCCCACTGGGGACTGGCCTGCAACCCAGGCATGTGCCCTGACTGGGGATCGAACCAGTGACCCTCCAGATTGCAGCCCGTGCTCAATCCATTGAGCCATACCAGCCAGGGCTTGGGTAGCTATTTCTTTGTAGAATTCTTATTTTCTAACCAGAATGACAGTGGCAACAGCTAATAATTATGTTTTTCTAGAGGTAGTTCCATTCCTAGTTCTGGAGAGCACAAGATAAAATGACATGTATAAACTGAAGTTAAATTGCATCCCAAGCAGAGCTTGAATTCATTTAATATTTGTGATTTGGCTAGAATTATGACACTTTCGTTTAGGTCAATATAAGTACATTTCCTGATTTCCTATAGCTGTGGTGGGTTTTTGGGGGGAGGGTGGTGAAAGGAAAAGTGTCTCTGTTTTCTTTACTCTTACTTATCAACCCATTCCAGCTTAGCTTCTGCACTCATTACTCCTCTGAAGCAGCTCTCTCATGGATATATTTCACCTCATCTCTCTATAGCTTTCAACATAGTTGATTTCTCTCTTTTTCTTGAAGCATTCTCTTTCCTTGGTTTCCAGAACTCCACATTTTCTTGTCTCAAAGGAAGCTCAAGTTCTTTATGTCCAAAATTATATGTATGTTTTTCCCCTAAACCTGATCCTCTTCAAATACTCTCTACCTCATTGTTTGGCACCATTTATTCAGTTAAGCAAACCAAAAACTTAGGCATCACCCTTAACACCTCCTCTCCTTATGCTTTATATCCAGCCCATTACCAAGTCATTTCAATTTTTTACCTTCTCAGTGTTTCTTAAATCAATCCAAAATTTTCCTTCTCCATCACTACCACAAAGTCTAGGCTACTATCATCTTTTGTTTGGACCACTGTAGAAACCTCCTTACTAGTTTTTCCAAGTTCACTCTTTCCCTTGTCTAATCTGTTTTTCACATGTGCCACAGTAATAGTGATATTTTCCAAATGTAGATCTTACACTGTGCCACCCTCTAGCCTTCCAGTGGCTTTCCATTATGCTTAAGGCAAACTCAGATCATTAACATGGCAACAGCATCCCATATGGGATTGCTGCAACCTATCTGTTTAGCTTCATCTCACATGGCGCTGCCTTTTGTTCTCTGGGTTACAGTCACTCTTGTCGCTTTCAATTGTTCTACTTATCTTCAAATAGAAAAGCATTGCTCAGCCTATTTTCCATGCACAGAATACTCTCTGCTTCAACCTTCACTTGTTAAAATCCTATTTACTCTTTTTAAAAAAGATTTTATTTATTTATTTTAGAGAGCGGGGAAGGGAGGGAGAAAGAGAGGGAGAGAAACATCAATGTATGTTTGCTTCTCATGCACCTCCTACTGGGGACCTGGCCCACAACCCAGGCATTTTCCCTGATTGGGAATCGAACCAGTGACCCTTTGGTTCACAGGCTGGCTCTCAATCCACTGAACCATACCAGCCAGGGCATATTTACTTTTTTTTTTTTTAATTACAGGTTGAGTTCTCCAGGAAGCAGACTCTGAGATGGAGGTTAGTAGGCAGGATATTTATTAAGGACTGCTTTTGAGATCAACAACTGTGAAAGGGAGGGAAAGAAAACAATTGCACAGAGGGAGAAGTTGAGAAGTGGTGCAATCCAACAAAAGCCTTAGTGGACCTCATGGCGATCTCTGAAGCTACAATGGTCCTTGAGAAATATCTTACATGTTTTCCCAATAAAGTCCTATGAGGTCTGTTCATAAAGTATCCATCCACTATGGAAAATAGAGACATGTATTGAAGAAGATACAAGATACAGGAAACACTATACATGGGACAGTGATGCCTCAGTCCCTTCAAAGTAGGGACCTTGGGACCTCACACAGTTTGGCCAGTCTCTATCAGCTTCCCTTCTGTATTTTCCTGAATCTCATCGATAGTGTGAAATCTCTTCCCTTTCAAAGCTGATTTTAGTTTTGGAAAAAAGCCAGAAGTCACAGGGTGCCAAGTCTGGACTGTAGAGGGGCTGAGTCACCTGGGTGATTTGATGTTTTGTCAAAAAACTCTGCACCAGATGTGATGCATGAGCAGAAGCATTGTGATGAATCTGCCTGTCACCAGTTACCCGCAGCCACAGCCTCTCAATCACCCAAATATTTACCATGAAGGAATGTTCAAGCTTAACACAAAATTTAATGCAGATTCATTGCTCTACTCACTCAGTCACTTTGAATGTGACAGCCACACAGTACACATGCTCACTCAGTGGTGTCTACCATCCCCACTGACGAGTACAGTGAAGTCATAATTGTTCACACATGCATTCCAGCCCACCCTCCTTGGCTGCCAGTTTACATCGATGTTGTGCAAACCATTCTGGTTATATTAACAATGGTAGGACTTTTTCCAGACAGACCTTGTATAGTTCCAGGATCTAGTCTAGGATGATATATTGCATTTAATTGTCGTGTCTTGTTGGTTTTCTCTTTCCTGGAGCCATCCAGGTGTCTCCTTTTTTTCACAATGTTGACATATTTGCAGAGGACAGGACAGTTATTTGCAGAATATGCATCAGTTTAGGTTTGTCTGATGTTTCCTTATTGTCAAATTTAGGATATACATTTTTGGCAGGAATGTCACAGAAGTGAATCTCTGTTCTTTTCAGTGCGTCACATCAGAAGGCACATGGTGCTGATTTGTTTCATTACTGGTGAAGTTAACTTTTATCATTTGGTAAGATAATGTCTACCAGATTTTGTAATCTAAAGTTAATGAACAAGTATTTTATCTAGAGATATTTTGAGATTCTAAAGATACTAAAGATTCTTTTCCTGATCAAACTGTAACTCATTTATATTAGTATCTATTCTGCACGTTGACCAAAACAATGACTATGGTAGAGTTTTCCAAATGGTAATCATCCCTTTTACATTTATTAGTTGACCTTTTACTGTCAGGTAAAACTTTCCTGTCTCTTGATTTATTTATCTACTTATTTATGTCAGTATGAGTTCATATGTTCCTATTTTATTCAGTGGATTGTAATCAATTGCTGTCGTTATTTTGATGTCCCAAATTCTCCCAGATTTAGCCAGTGGGGGAGCATCATGGCTGGCTCCCGGGTTATTTTGACATATCTTTATCATTCTTTGAGAATTTCCCTATTTTTGGTATAAGGTGTTCCAGATTCATTATATACTTTCCCTGCCTTTTCTCTGCAATTAGCCATTTGTCCAAGGAGCTGCTGTGTACCAGGTGCAGGATGCTGGGAGTGCTCATTGTGCTGGTATTCTCCCTGCTTCTCAGACCCACCGCTGGACAGAGTTGGGAACTGTGTTTGCACACATCGAAGTGCGCATGGGTATGTATGTATATCAGATACATAGATACCTCTTTCTATTTATCATTTATCTTTCAGAAACTAGGAGTTCATGTTGATACTCCCGATTATAATCCAACTCATATGTTTTATCCCAGCCTTTCCCCTTTCTATGTTTTTACCTTTCTTCTCTGATAGCGAGGCACCTGGCTCCCATTATCCTCAATGTACTGACTTATTTGTTTAGTCCTCTTGTATATATCCAATCTCCTGACCACGTGGGCCATCCTTTTCTCTTCAGCACTGCCAAATCATACTGGCCTGTGCTGGCTGAGCCTTCTCCTGAAGCCCAGTGACTAATTTTTAAAAATCCAGCTTTGACTCATTTGCATCCAGTGACAAGTATGGAGATGAAACATTTTCTCTCGATTTAGCTTTCAGGCAGCTGGAAGGAGCAAGAAAAGGAACTACCTTTTTGAGGAGGCTACTGCGTACCCAGAATTCTCTTGTTTTAATTTTTAGAAAACCCTTTCAAGGTTGGCACTGTTTTCTGTTACAGAGTTTAACCCTCAAAAGGTTATATTACCTATTATATAACTAGTAAGGTAAGATTACCCTCCATTTGGGCAAAGTACACTTCAGTGTCAATTTTTTTGTGACTTTCTTCCTGATTGCATAAATAACAATTGATTCCAATGATGTAAGTGGACCAGATGGGGAGGGCTGGTTTCTTAAGCCACCTCAGGAATCTGGACCAGAGAGTATGGTGGACTTTGTCATGGGTGGCAATTGAGCACTGACTTCCTTCCTTCCAATGAATATTTATCGAGTGCTTACCACGTGCTAGGTCCAGTTCTAGATATTTGTGTTTCCCAGAAGCAAACTCTGAAATAAGAAGTTGTGTGAAAGTGATTTATTATTAAATGTTCCCATGAAAAACTGGTAAGAGAGTGGAAAAATGGAATAGGAAAGACAAGCAAGGGTGTGGCAGGGTGTCTTAGTCCATCTGAGCTGCTCTAAAAACATCCTGTAAACTGGTGGCTTATACACATTTATTTCTCACTGTTCTGGAGGCTGGGCAGTCTAAGATCAAGGTACTGGCAGATTTGGTGTCTGATGAAGATCTGCTTTCTGGTTCTTAGATGGCACCTTTTTGCTATCTTCACATGGCAGAAGGGGAAAGCTAGCTTTCTGGGGTCTTCTTTTATAAGGGCACTAATCCCAATCATGAGGGCTCTGTCTGCATGATCTAGTAATCTTTCTAAGGCCTGTCACTTAATACCATCACTTTGGAGGGTAGTATCTCAACACATGAATCTTGTAGGGGGCACAAACACTCAGAACATAGCACAAGGGAATTTGGACATTTTGGGAGCAGTTCTCTAATGAAGAGAAGAAGGTGCTGGCTGTTAGGAGTGCTCCTGGCGTGGGTAAAGATAGGAAATGGATCCAAGGGGATTTGGACAAAGGTCTTACTGACAATGTCACTACAAGCCTGCATATATTTTGGTCATTTTCCACATTACCTTCTCACAGTTGAAACCAGAAAGCTCACATGCCCAGACTTTCTTGTAGCTGGAGTTCTGATGTGTGACCTGTGTTTCACCAATCAGACATATCCACGTGTGACTTCAGCTAAGGAGGCAGCAAGTGGGGACACTGATTTTCCAGTGTGAAGGAGGCATGTAGAACTTTGGAAATATCAGCCGCCAAGCTTCTGGTGTCCATTCCTAAGCATCACTGGTGCGAAGTGGCCGTGGCAGCTGTGTTTTTGCCAGAGTGGCCTCCCTTCCAGTGTGTGTTTGGGCCTGGCTTCCGACTGTCTAGCTTCAGAGTGGGGCTCTCTTGTCCTCCAAGAGATTCTGTGAATTACCCAATTTCCCTTAATAAATTTCTTCATGAAGTAGTCAGAATGAAGATTGTTTGCAATTAAGAACACTGAATGGTACTGGTGAAATGGTACTAAACCTTGAATAATAATAAGTGGCTCATAGATTTTATAAATATATTTTATTTCAGACTAAGGAGCAGTACAATGCTCATAAAATTCATCTAACGTGTTGCACTGTAATGAAGAAAGCTACTCCAGACTCACCGTGTCACAGAACAGAAAGTTCGTCCACCTGGAGCTAGCAGAGCTGAACTCTAGACACTGAGGATTGCAGTGGAGAAACATTGACCATTTTATTATGAATGGTGCCACCCAGGAGAACAGGAAGCTGATTCTCAAAAGCCCGAGCTCTCTGATGGTGGGTAAGTTGCAGATAATGCAGGGAAAAATCACAGGGCACCATGGGTAGGGGTTTGGGGTCATGCTGAGAGTGATTGGTTGGAGCCGAAGTAAAGATAATGAATCATTTCTTCAGGTCTTGAGGATAGCTCGGAAGTCCTTTCTTACATCCCTTTGTCTGGTTTCATGGGAAAGTAGCCCGAGGTCATCCTACTTTAGGGCTCAGGTGGAACATAACTTAGGTCAAGATGTTATGTTTAGCCTGCAGAGGTCCGGATCTCATGACCATTAATCAGTTCAGGGCTACTGTCTGCTGCCTTGGTGGTTGCTGATTATCTAGGGGAAAGGGGAAAGGTCTCTCTCAGTATAATGCCTCCCTCTATAACAAAGGTCGGACAGGTTTGTTAGCAGAGTCTTTAAAAGACTGGAGTCTCCTAAACGCAATTGCACGCTTAGCATCTATTGTACTTGGCTGCCATCATCACGGGATGCATGATTTGGGGGTGGGGGAAAGAAGGCGAAGTAACAGAAATGTGCGGTTCATGCTGCCTAATGAGAGACAAAGCCCTTTGTCTCCGAGCAGGCATCTCGGGCCTCCTGTCAGCTCCCAGGAAACTGTGGCAGGCTAATTGTGAGCTGGCAAGTAGGGAAAGTTTAGTCTCTTCACAGTTCTTGACACATTTACCCACAAAAGTTAATGTCACCTATTTAATTATATGTCTGATAAAATTCACGATGGACTGTGGTCAAAGGTTGAGGAAAAAGGGATTCTTGTATTGTTGGTAGAATTATAAATTTATATTGCCTCTTTCAAGGGCAACTTGGCGATATCTATCAAAATTTAATATGTACATGATCTAGGAATTTAACCTATACATTGCACAGCTGTGCAAGGATATAATTATAGGATATTAAGTATAGCAATAATTGCTAGCAAAAGACTGTAATATGCACTAATAATAAAAAAAACATTTATTTAGCTTTTTGAGGGCTAAAGCACTCTTTTAAGCAACTTTTAATGTAACAATTCAATCCTCACAACAACTCTATGAATTAGTACTATTACTATCCTTTCTTTACTGATAAGGAAACCGAGGCACAGAAAGTTTAAGTAACTTGCCTAGTGTTACACAACTAGTGACATTATTCCTGGTAAATAATGGTATATTCAGTCAATGAAATACTGTGCAGTTAAATGAGGTAGGTCTACTTGTAATTAATGAAACACAAGAGGCAGAACAAATGTGTTGTTTTGTGCTTCCTTTTTGTGCAAAAAGAAAATAAGGATTAATTGATTTATGTGTATGCAGAGAACCTGTCTGAAAGAATAAAAGAAGCAACAGTGAGAGAAAGTTAAAGATGAAAGAAGTTTGATTTTCACTATACATGTTTCTGTTGCATTTACACTTTTTTTCTACATTCAGGTATTTAAAAAACTGTGTACTCTGGTTTCTCCCTACATGGCGAGCACTTTGAGAGTATAGGTATGCCTCATTTGCACCTCCACCCTCTCCCCTGACCTTTCCCAAACTGACCATCGAGGTACCTTGCACACAGCAGAAGCAAGAAACACTTGTTGAATGGATCCATAGAAGAAAAAATACCCCAAACCCATCACACAGTAGACTAGGCTAATACAAAAGAAAGACTAATGAACCATAAGCTTACACAGTTTTCTTACTCAGTACGCGAGGTGTTCCTGTTTCAGACGTGACTGAGATTGTGACTACACACAATACTCCAGAAAAAAGACCAACTTTAAACACTTTGATGCACTGTGTTTGTCCTTATCAATAGAGAACCTGTAGTTATCATTTTTAGAACTTTTGTACTCCCAGGTTATGGCATCCGAAAACGTTACATTGGATTTCCTGAAACTGTACAAGAGGCAATGGCAACTTGGATTGCATTACCGGCTTTAAAGGAAAGTCAGTGATGGCGTAAGGAGCCTGAGCCAAAAATAACTACCCATTCTCCCAGGCAAGCTGAGCTGGGTCGCCTCCTCTAGTCACAATCGTCCCATAGCATCTCTGTCATTCATCCCAGTCACTTAACAGACATTTGTTAGGCACCACCTGTTTGTGTGGTCCTCTGGTGAATACTGCCTTTCAGAAAGGAAGACAAGACATTTTTGAAACCACTAGAGGACGATATAATACAACATAATCCACTGTGAATTTGGGCAGAGCACGAGGCCAGAGCCAGAAAAGAGAAGGCAGAGTCTGCAACCTGGGATGACCAGGGCAGGAGCAGACTTGTAGCCTTTCTCCTGGAGTTCTCCAGTCAAGGAGAAGTAGTGCACGCTATTCGTCACAGAACCCCCTTCACAGGCTGGTTATATGTGACCTTTTCTAAAGCCACTATGAACAAGGTCTGGCAGAAGTAAGGCCTGCTTGAGTGTGGTTGGTAGGGTAATGATTTATAGCTATAATTTGAACATTTCACCTAAAATGTCATATGGTGTGCTTGAGTGTGATATTGTTCTGTTACAGAATTACACGCTTATGATTTTGTAATAAAAATGGCTGTTATTTGTGCTGGACCCTGTATTTGGCTTTTTCCCGTCACTTAGAGATCTGCTGAATACCTCCTCCTTTTCATATAAACTCGACTTTACTCCTTTGCATGCAGCTGGATTTTGAAAGCACAGAGCCTAGTGTGTTTCATCATAATATTCTTTTGGTTTACTCAGAGTTAGAAATTCTGAGTAGTTCATAACTAATTCTTTTATATTAATTTTTTTGGATATGCTTTTCTTGCTTATTCACCTCTTACTCTTCTATTTCCACCACAATAGGATTTGAGTGGAGAATTTTGAGAATTTCTGTAGTTTTCTTTGATTGTGTTTTTATATTCAAAAGAGAACCAAAACATATCACTTGATTTTCACAAGCTATTAAAATCATTTAGTTGAGTCCTTGATTGTTGCAAGTTAAAATTACCTGGTTTTGTATCTCCAGGGCTTAGTACATGGAAGGCTTGGCACATGGTAGGCTCTCAGTGCATGCTGTTGAACTTCACATCGAAAAATGTTAGACAGGGAAAATATCAGAGTATGACTTGCCTGCTCACAGCCCATATTAAAAGTTTTGTGCCCAGGGCCTTTTGCTGAGGGGACTGGAATTTGAAAGTTCCTTATTCATAGATGCTGTATTCTAAATCATATAACGTATTGTCTTATCTAAGGACCATCAACCTAGAGGTAAAGCAGTTGTTTTCAGAATGTGATCTCAAAGTCAAAAGCTTCAGAATCACCTGGAGATTTGTCAAGAATGCAAGTTATTGGGCCCTACTAGAGCTATGCTGAATCATGAATTGTTTAGTAAAGCCAATTAAACCTTTAAATTTACTTGGTTGATTTTTTTGCTCTTTAACAGCATATAATGGACCAAGTTAGGACATGTACTTGGAATCAGGCAGAAGCATGCCATTACTATTGAAAATCTAGTCACTGGAAGAATGAGTGTGGGTTTTTCCCCCCACTCAACTCACAATTTTTTGTCAACTAGACCAAACTCAACATAAAAAAAGCACCCAAGTTTTTGGGTGGACTAATAGCATTAGAAAAAAAAAATCAGTGTGTTGAAAGAGGGAAGTTATGCAAAAAGTGGGTGGATTTGACAGTTTTATAGAATCCTAATGTTAGGAAGTTTTCCTGGAATTGGGACCTGAATGTAGAAGTAGAATTATCTGAATCTATGGAGTTGATGTAGGCGTTCCTTGGTGATTGGCAAAATTTGTCAGGAAGAGCTAGATATCAAGGAATAGCTTTTAAGAAGCAACATATAAATCTCCTTTAGCGATAGGGAAGGGAGGAGAGCTAGAGACAATCATATTTGAGATACTGGCCTAAAGTTGTGCAGAAAAGAAGTTGTTTTGTTTTGTTCTTATTTTATTTTATTATTATTATTATTTAACTCAAGGGAGATAAAGCCCCATGCTTTTTCACAAGCCCTGAGGTAAAGCATATGCATGATGAGGCAGGACACCTGGGATGTGAAGGAGCAGTTGCTTTGGCAAATGACTTATTTTGCTGTCCAAGAATGACAGATAAACTGAAGGGTCACAACTGAGATGTGAATAAGGCAGAAGGCCAGAGCTGAGAAGGATGACAAATTAATGCATACAAAGGCTCATGCGTTATTAGAACTACTGTACCTAGATGTTCTGAATCCATGGGTTCGGGCTTCTTATTTTAATAATTCAGAAATATTCTCGTTATTACGTGTTACCATAGACACTCTACTATAGCCCAGGAGAATCGGGTAGGAGTAGCCCTTTGCAGAGGCTCTTCTTGTACTACAGCGCCACCTATAGAATGTCTGTATGAACTACATACAGAAGTTACCAAAGTCTTTTGGAGTCTGGTGATTAGATTCTTAGGATTTCAGAGATGGTGGGATTTTAAGTCATTGAGCCAAGTTTCTACTCAAAGCTTGAACCTCTCTTATAACATTTGATTAGCATTTGTATAACATCTGTTGAGACTCTTCAATGAATGGAAACACTCTCACTTAGCAATTCATTCTATTAATATTTTAACAGATTTCAGCTTTTCAATGCATACTTCACCACTCCCTTCTGCAGGATCTGGGCTTCCTAATCTTAGGTCTTTCCAGGATGCTTCCAGGTGAATTGGTTTCATTCTCATTGGCATCCCTCTTTGCAGGCACTTTGGGGGTGGGTCCTGCCAAATCAGTCGCTCTTTGCTTTCCATCTTTCAAATTATTGTTCACATTTCCTAACTACTCATTCTCCTTGTTTTTGTGGACTTAAACTATTTAAAGAAAAACTTATCTACTGTCGTTTTGGTAGATTTTGGAAGAGAGAGGTAATAAGTGTAGGGTTTTACATTTATACCAATTAAGATTTTTATTATGGCCTTTGGATCTTCACTCTGCCATTCGGTATATTGGCTGCCTCTCCTAGCCATTAAAGAAATGGAAAAGCAAGCCATCTGTACACTCAGATACTTACTCAATGGACAGGACAATTCTGAAGACAGAATCCCGGGGCATTAGAGACGCTGGGCTGACATTGATTCATAATTAGCATCTATCTTTGTGATCATGTGGGCCACATTCCTCCATCTTGTTCACAATGTGAGAGTCTGTCAAATGCTGGGATCAAATGCTAAAGCAGAGCGTTGACAGCTTCCTCTGATTTACTGGTCTGGCAGAGTATGGATAAAAAGGGAAGTGCTGTTAGTTCATTAAATCATGACTTGTCCTTCCTGACTCGTAGGCATATTTAAGTGCTCTCTGTTATTCTCTTTCTGCTTAAAGTGATGTTTGAAAACCTGTCTGAGAATTGCTTGCCCATTCCTGCCCCAGTTTCTGAGATTGTTTTTCAATAATAAATAGCAGCTTTTTTTAATTACCAAGTCCTTCTAGTAGTAGACAGGGATGGAGTTTGTCGGGACCAGGAGGTTGGCACTGATGTAGTGAACCCAGGGGCTCTCTTGTAATCTCTCCACCAGTTTGGATTTTTAGGTCTCTCATCTGAATGAGTGTTCCACTATTTTCTGTCCAATCATCTTTCTCCTTGGCAGAGATGGAAGATGGAAAATAGGAGACGAAGTGTTCCATGAACTATGTATCTGCCTCTATTCTCAGTCTTTCACCTTCTTATTCTTATTACTCCTATATAATTTTAAAAAGTTATCCTGAACATTTAAGTAAAAAGAATAAGCAGAACACTTAGGTTTACAGGAAATTCTGAGTTATTTAACATTTCTGATTTTTATTAAAAGACTTTTTATTGGTTGTAGACTATGCCTTGTACAGAGTTTCAAGTGGATCTCTCAGCTTAGCAACTCATGATTTAAACTCATACTCAGGAATGAAGGAAAATGTTTCAAAATTCCTCATAGCTTCCTTAGGTTATCTGCCTCTCACACACATGGGATAGAATCTGACGTGATTTGGCTGGGCAAGGATGTTGGATTTCTTCAGTGCGCCCTTCGACACCCATTCTCACCTTTCTTCATACCATTTTTTGCCCTGTGAGGCTGTCCGGCATGGATTACATCAAAGACACCTATGTTCTCTGGCTTTCTGCAGGAGATGGGAGGGAGGGAGAGCGCAACATGGGGGGGAGGTATTTATTTCCTTGGTTCTTTCCTGGGAGGTTGCCAGAGGCTGCTGTGTCTCTCCACAGAAGGTCACTGCTCTTGTCTAGGCAGCCCTCTCCACACTACTGTCTTTTCTGGGTTCCGTTCTGGCCAGCTCTCCTTCCCCTACCCTTCGAGGGCCTCACCTTCACTCTGCCATTCGGTATATTGGCACAATGTGAGAGTCTGTCAAATGCTGGGATCAAATGCTAAAGCAGAGCGTCCCTCATGGCGTCTCGGTGGCCGTGCACCCTTTTGGAATCAGTCCCTCCAATTTTCCTAACTTGAGTGTACCATCAGTTTTCTGATTTTATTTCGACTGATATATAAAGTTCAAAACAAGGCTGTGAGAAATTTCTTCTATTGTATCAGATTTTATTGGATTCTATGGTGAAATATTTTGGAAATGCTAGAAACTGGCTCTTTGTAGAGTTATTGTTTTTTGCATCATAATCAAAGATATAAAATATTTTATAAATTTTTTAGATCAGAAAATCAAGTGAGATGATTTTCTCATAAGAAACCCATTAATTAAATTTTACGTTATAGAAATGATTACTGATATTTTTGTTTCCAAACTCTTGGGTAAAAAATAAAAAATAAAAAAAATCTGCTCAACTACATATATAACGATATATATGTATTTCTCAGTATAGATATATTTTCAAGAATATATATATATAGATCCCAAATATATAAGAGACTCCTACAAATCCATGTGAAACAAACCAAAGCAAGTAGAAAAATGGGTAAAGTCACAGGTTGCAAATGCATATAAAAAGGTGCTCAACCTCACTAGTAATTAGAAATTGCAACAAAACAAGAAAGCACTTTATATGCATTAGAATGGCAAGAAAAATGGAAAAAAACCTCCTATAATATCCTGTGTGGAGTGGGTGTGAGGATATGTTGCTGTAAGCACTTTGGAAACTAATTTAGTACTATTCGGTAAAGCTGAAAGCAAGCGCACTATAGGGTCTGCCTCTCAATGAGAAAGTGCAATTCTCTAATTCACATTTGAAATCCCACCCTCCTTTTTCTCTGCACCACATTCCCTCTCCTTTGTCCCCTCCTATCATGTTTGGGGATGTATCCACCACCACGCTCTCTGCATTTCTGGGGAGGGTCTGTGATTTGTGAAAACCTCTTAGATTGGACTGGCGGCCTTGGTGCTAAGACTGAAAGGGCAAAAATGGTTTACTCCAGAGTAAAACATTCTTTAAAGCTTCAGACATGAAGAGTCTTTGTGACATTCTTTTCAAAGCATCTGGGTAGTTGCTCCCGAGCCCATGGAAATGAGAAAGGAAAGGGAAGGGAAGGGAAGGGGAGGGGAGGGGAGG